>KV907496.1:1164239-1195632 GCA_001990825.1 Aspergillus carbonarius ITEM 5010
TCCACTCACCTGTCCAGTGTCCACCTGTCCACCTGTCCAGTCAGGTGTCCACTGTTTCCTCCCGGTCGGTCCTCGAAATCTGAAACAGACGACGTGTTGCCGGTTGGACCAATCAGCGCCGGCATTGTCTGGGCGTGTCTCGGCTTCGTTCTTAGTCAGGTCCCGAGCATTCTGACCTAGCAATCTGCCCAGTGGTGAGTGACTCCTCCGGAAAAGGGGCCCCATCTATCGTCCGACGGTTGAACAACAACCACAGAACTAGTCAATAGTATGGAGTATATACTCCGGAGGATGGCGATAACCTCTCCCTAATGGCAAATAGGGAGTCGCCTCCCAAAGCCAATTACCTCGCCCCTGACTAAACGGGATAATGCAGTAAGTTCGCTACGTCATAAGAATAGAACGCTGCTCCATCGCAATCAATTAACGTCGAACATAGTCTCTCTACCTAATGCAACCGAAGCGTTTTAGAGTCTTCTTCGAACCTTCGACTCCTCGATACGGGGTGAGCTTGATTCCAGCAAGGACAACCGCCACGTACAGGCTCCAACGTGCCACTGCCACTGTGGCAGAATAATGAATGATTGATCCAGGACCCTCTTGAAAGAATGGGGTTGCCGGTCGATTTCCGAGCCATTCACAGGCATTCTTATTCCTGCTGTTGTTCCCAGCACAACTATATTTCCGAGTGATCTATTTCAGACCCTGGGTCATACGGAAGAGGAATCCACACCCCCCCCCTAGTCGGACAAGACAAGCAACCATGCCATGCCATGTCATTTCTCCCACCCATCCGCAGTAGACCATGGTCGCCCTTCCTCGCCTAGATTCGCCTCATACGGCGGTATCCATAATGCGCCAAATTTCTCCTGGCCAGTTGGGTAATGGGAACAGTTAGTCGTAGCTGCCAAGCGGTGCTTCTTGTCGAGGAGCCGGAACTGGCACTGAGCGCCGATTGCCGGCATGAAGCTACCGCGCTTTTGCGGGGACCTTCAGCACCACCGCGTGTCCACCGTGACCACCGGACTACTGGAGTCTAGCAAGGCTTTTTGACTTTCGATACATCCAAGTTCCAACGTGATAGTGATGAGCAGCTAGTATCCCGCATTTTTTCCTTTGTTGGCCGTTCATGAGCCCGCCAGCCAACAGGGATTCGGATATTAACCCGAGACTACAGGCTGCTAACTGAGCTTAAAACATGCCAATCCGGGAGAGACTTTCACTGTCTACGGTTCCCCAACCCGTCTGTCCACGCCGATTGGGGCAGGAGCTCTTCGTCTCCTCGTGCTGGTCCCAATCAGCTCCCCCATGTCCACTGCACTCCAGCACTTGGCGGACACCAGACAGACAGACAGAATGCCCGGCGAGCCAACGGACAGGCGGGAAGACATGTGGCATGCTCATTTGAGTTCCGTTCCTGGATTTGTGCAGGGAAGATCATGGGCCAAACCGGCCGAAATGACGCTGTTCGGGTGTGACTGCAAGCGCGCATCGTGGAGGACCGGGAGGGATCCATTGGATGCCAGCGGGGGGTGGTATCGCACCACCGATGAGGGCGGAAATCATGCGTATCGCTGAATCGCTGATTCTCTTACTCAACCGACAACCCCATCCTGGCGCTGCTCCATCGAGATCGTGTTGTTGGAGACATGCGCTCCCGACGAACCAGGATATTGGCTGCGCGTCCCGAGCCTAGCCTAGTCCGGTATATAGATATATTCCCGGCCCGCGGTTGAGGTTGCAGGAGATCCAGTCGCGATCTTGGTCAAGGACCCAGGTTCTCCGTAGCCTCGCCCATTATCGGTGTTTCGGTGGCAATGGCGTCACCGAGTGATTGAGATACGGAAATCACGCAGCAAGCACACCATTCGCCCGAGAGGTTCCTTTTCTGTCGACAAACTTTCTTGGAATTTTGGAGACGGATGGATAGTACGAACCCTTTCAACGGGACAGGCTAAAGTTTTCAGCGTGAAGGAACCTTGCCTAGTTATCCGCCACTTCCAAGGCGGCGCCAATCTGGCTATCAACAACGAAATGCGGAGAAGCTACAGAGTACTATAGTACGGGCCTCACTCTTAGAGTTAGGGTATCTTCTGAGTTTTACGAATACGCCCTCGTCGCGATTTCAACCCGCGGATTGTTCCGACAGACCCGACTATCGAGCCCGAGCGGAGCAGAGCGCGGGCATAAAAATAACAGCATCCGCTGCACGACCAAAACCAAGATTGCAACATCTACCCTGAGACGCTGGATGGAGCCAGATCACAGGCAGAGGTGGTCCGGAATCGTTGATTGGAGTGCCAACCCATGAAAGGCAGGTACTCGGAAGCGACTCCGACATCGCTAAGCATTCGGGATGATAACAGAGTCATGCAGATATGGATATGGAAATCAAATTCTGGGTCGCAGGCAAGCCTGCGGAATAATAGCGCGAGGCCAAGGTGCCTTGGGTTGAACTTTATCTCAGAAGGATTTGCTTTTCGGGCGCGCTACTCCACACTGCAGAAGCTCTGCCAGTCGCGAGGCGCTGTCTCACGCTGAGACTTTCCGCGGCGACCCAATAGCCACTTGTTCGTCATGAGTCGCCAGCGTGACTATGCACGGGATGCTACGCATCCAGACAGAAGGATGTTACTTGTCCGGTCCAACCAATCTGTTGCCTCGACCTGGCTCATCAGTCGCTTTATGATCGACGCCCCAGCTCAGGGCCCGGAGGACTTGGATTGCGCTCTGCACATTGCACCCTGCGAGTGGGGAGTGGGCGGCACGACCACTATCAGCGTCCAGCAATCACGGCGGCACTGGTTACGTGAGTGAATTCCGTCTCAGATAAGGTAGGAACACGGTTCCTTGGGTCGCGGTGGGATCTCGGTCAGACCAAGCGGACCGCGGAAGCACTGAGCATCCCGAAAAGAACAATGCTCAGCTATTCTCAGCGCGGTCCGTGAGACTGTGGGCTGACCAAGGAAGCTGAACCAGCTTTTTGCCCGGTATCAGCCCCCAAGGTCCTGACGTGAGCGCTGCGCCCGCGCCCGGGCGAGGCGCGGCGCAGTGTGCAGAACGTGCAGATGGGATAGAACCATGGGTCGCGAAGGCTGACCTCGGAACTAAAAAGTGGCTCAAACAGTTGCTGCATCAGAAGATCGGCTGGACGCTGATAGAAAGCACCGAGGCGGGCTCCTGCAGTGCCACACAGCCATGATAGGGCCATCTGACTAGCAGCACGGCTGACGACGGCCATTGCCCCAAGCCAGCTGCAAGCTGCAAGCGACAGGCCGGCCGTCACCGTACCTCTATGTATGCTGCTATCTCTGGATTCTATTGGTGTTGGGGGGAATGCATCGTGGTGGGCGATACGGAGTAATAATAGCAAACCGCAAACCTGGGGCCGGGGCGCAACGGATGAGCATCCCTGTTATCCGTAGGCAAAGAGCCGACGAAAGATAACCAGCGCAAACAAAAAAAAAAAAAAAAAGTACCACTAAGAAGTAAGAACAGAACAGCCACCCCGACAACCATCATCATCTAGATACCCATCACCCCCAAAGATAACACAAACACGAGATGGTGACATCTAACTACGGAGTACTCCGTACAATCCGTCAATATAAGCAAAAGATAAATCCGTAGGCCTCAGTGGATGGTAGTTAAGATCAATCTCCCTGATCAAGGGGAGTCAGTCTCTTCCTATCATATGTAAAAACATCCAATTGTCTCATCATCAGCCATGAATAATTATGAAAAAGGAAGAAAACCATCACCAAACCACAACCACAGAGTTTTCACCCTCGCTTGCAAAACCCCCCCCCCACCGCTTACATAATCCTCCAGTAACCAGCGCAACCTCGCTAAACACCCCCCGGCGAAAAGTTTCCCCACCCACTCCCATAAATTGCTCACTCACGAGCGCATCTTCTTATTCTTTTTCTTTTTTCTTTTCTTTCTTCGTGCGGCGACGCAACTATTTTCACCCGTGTTGCCTGGACATCAGATTCTTTCTCCCGTGATGTTTTCTCCCAGGTGTCAGTTGCGTCACAGACGAAATTTAATTGCACCCGGTTCTTACTTTATTGGTCTTTCTGTCTTTTGTCTCTACTAGGATTAGACCATTTGGTTTGGGATCGGACATTTCCTATTTCATCTTACTCTTGGGGTTATTATATATATATATACTGTATGATAACTCTAGGGGGAGGGTTGTTGATATTGTATTTGATTAGCAGTCGGCTTGGCTTGGCTTGGCTTGGTTGATCTGTCTTGCACTGTTTATGTGCGGTGCGGGGTGGGTTGATTGAGGACTGGCTGGCTAGCTAGTAAGCTAGTTGGGTATATATAGATTAGTAGTGTTAGTTTCTTGAATATGAATGGGATTTCGCCTATGCATATCAGGGTTGGGTTTCATTATGACTATTTGTACGGAATGAATGTAGTGAGTGAGTGCTTCACTGTCATCTACCGTGTATGTGATAGCTTTCTGCTTCGGCTTTCATACTCCCTAAGTATACACTGGGAGTATACTATAGAGTAGTAGTACTGTTTACTCCCCAGGCTCATCACCAATCTTCTCCAACTTGCCCATCTCCCTCTTCTCACCCGCCTCCCCAAAGATCCTCACTCGATCCACCCTCAACTTCTCCCCATCGCCATCCCCATCCACAAAGAAAATCACCAACGACATCACACTCTGGAACTTGACAAACCGCAGATCAATCTTGGCCGTACCCGTCTTTGGATCCCAATCCTCCGGCTGGATCTCCACCGTCTGCACCGCGGGAATATCATCCGCCTCATCAAATCCCAACACATGCGACCGATTCGTATACAACTGCACCGTCTTGGGCCTCATCGGCACCTCCTCCTCATCCTCCTCCTCCTTCGGCGGCAACGACGTAATCTGCAACGAATGCACCTTCAACGTAGACTGAAACGGAATAAACAACATCAACTGCTCATCCGTATCACTCTCCACCCAATCCGGAGCTCCCCCGGCCTTCCCCTTTCCATTATTGTTAAGCGAAGCTGGCTTCGAACTATCGAAAAGCGTCTTGGCCGTCCCGAACTCACTGTCCCGGTTCAGCAATTCTAGACCTTTCGGTTCGTATTGGTCCGTAATGTCGCTGTAGCCTTTGGGCGCGGCAGCCCCGATCCAACCCACGCCGCTGGATTCGCCGCCCGAGGCACCGCTGGGCTCGGGCGCTTTCTTGGCCTCCGTGGCGAGTTTGCGGACCAGGTCGTTGAGTTCTTTGGGGTTGGCGCCACGGACGGTAGAGGTGCGGCGGCCGTGTTCGAAGAGGACGAAAGTGGGCATTCTGGTGCATAGCGTATTTAGGTTAGTAGCCTGCTTTGCTTTAAAAAAGGGCGTGTTTCTTGGAGGAGAAAAGGTAAGGACATACGCGGTAATCCCATACTGCCGAGAGATATCCTGGTTGTTGTCAACGTTGATCTTGGTGAATGTGATCCGGTTCGGGCGCGATAGCTGCGACGCCAGCTGCTCGTACGCAGGGGCGATGGCTTTGCATGGTCCGCACCAATCCGCGTAGACTAAGCTCGCGTGTGTCAGTTAACCTGGTTGGTCTTGTACAACGGGTTTGAGTTTGGGGTGGATGGATGGAGTGACGTTGCGTGGGTAAAGTGGGATGCATGGGAGGGGGGGAAGCGGGGGTTTCCGTTCAGCTGGGGAGCTCACAGTCGGCCACGACAAAGGTAGAGGTGTTTAAAAGTGAGCTGAATTGCTCCAGCGAGGTGATCTGGACGAGAGACGACATTGTGGGAGTCGTTGTCGCGCTGAGTGTTGTGGAGAGAGGTGGAAGGAAGTGGACGTGAGTTGTTGACTGGTTGGCGCGAGATATATTATGGATATGTCATCAACCCCTCCGCTGCTGAGCTGCAGACCTGTCCTCCGCTACTAACACCAGGAAGTCGACGACGGGTTATACTCTATGTGGGGGTTTTACGGAGTACAATCATTACGATGACGACTCTGTGTGTAGCCGATGGCTTTCATTCTGCGGTTATGATCTCAGTAGATAGTAGCTTGATATTGGTGGTTTCTGAGGCTCGCCATTGCAGCTGTAGCGACGGTCGATAGAATCCAGCCTTACCGCACACCTGGCGCATATGGCGCCGATTTGGTGCCATGGCCTCATTCTCCAACCTCTTGGAAGGATTATGCCTGGCCAAAGTGCCACGCCACTTCACCGTGGGCATGAATGAACTGCGGCTCCTCCACCACAAACGTCGCTCAAATCGTCCACTGAAGACGAGCATAGTGCGCTTTGCAATGCCCTCAACTGAGCCTGTCACCATAGCATTCTCAGCCGTGATGATGCCCACAGGACGTATCCATAGCACCAGTCGACAAGGACCATCCCCGCCGACAAAGACAGAACCAAGTCGCCTACCCCCCTCATGTATTCTCCTCCTCACCCTCATCCTCCACCGCAAACAATACCTTCATCCACAAACTACACCCCCTGCACCCAACAACAATTTCCCCATGCTCCGCCTCCCTCTCCAACTCCAACTCAGTAACCAGAAACCCCCTCTCATCACCACACCGACAACCCCTATACCAAACCGTGCCCTCCTCCCCGCCCTCCTCACACGCAAGATCCTCCAAATCCACAACCTCGAGACCCGTATGAAACACCGTCCCGGTCTTCTCCCGCTCCGCGACCCTCGCACGATCTAACCGAAGCGACCGATCATATTCAGCGCGTAGATATGGATCAGAGAGTGTTTTGTAAGCGGTGGTGATCTCGTCGATCGTGAAGTTTCGACCTGAGTCGTTGGTGTCAAGGGGGGTTTGGTCGATTGCGCCGGGCGTTGCCTTGTCCGGGTGGTGTTTGAGGAGTGCTTTGTGATAGGCGGCTTTGAGTTGGCTTTTGGAGAGGGTGGAGGATGTTTCTGTGAATGGGAGGTTGAGGATTTCGTAGTAGTCTTGGGGGAGTGTGGTTGATCGGGTCATGATGCGGTTCTTGCGCCTTTGGCGGAGGGTTGGGGGTTGGATGTGTTCGCTGTGTGCAGGTTAATTCTTGAGTATGGTGGTGGTAGCGCTCAATTTGTAGGTATGTTTGGGGAGATTGCTCCCTGTAGGTTCCTTGCGGTCGCTTGAGGTGTGGTGGTGGGAGTTCAGAAGACTTCTCGTCGGCTCTCTCCCGCACGAGACGTTCAGCCGCCGCCACACTTTGGGACGGAATCTACGCGACTCGGGAGGACAGCAGCGGCCATTGTGCTACGCGGTTACAGTATTCGACCTTCTACGACTGTGTCCGGAAAGACAAAAGGCATACGCGATCGCGAGTCGGAAAATTAGCTGGTACAGCAACACGTGAGATATATGTATGGCTTTATGCTCGCTGGTGGACATTCTGGTGGACAATGTGTATTGATCTAATACCTTCTAGATATCCCACCCAACTCGCCTGTAAAGTTTATGCTCCCGGCAAGACAGCCTGTCTCAATAAGACGCATGGCTTTTCTATGATCATCGAACATGTCGGATATCAAAATGTGGAATGAAAACAATGCTCCGCAGCTAAACCCAAACTAAATCGAAACGCAAATATTCACAAAGATCTCGAGATTTACTCGGAGGGCTTGAAGACGTAGCGGTCTTCAGCCTTGGTGGTGAAAGGCACACCAAGCTCGAGAAGCTTGACGAACACCTCGGAGAAGTCCTTGAAGAAGGCGTCGCTGTCCTTAGCATACAGCTCAACGTGCTTCCGGAACGCCTTGTCCTTGGTCAGGGCAAGGTCCGCGGGAAGCATCATCAGGGTACCGGTGGACTTGTCAGTGAACTGCTTCGGGCCGTTCCACTTGCGCTGCTGCCACTTCTCCTCCACCAACAGACGGAAGAACTCGTTGGTGAAAACAGTAGGGCTGAAGTCCCAAGGACCGTCGAAGCCGGAGCGGTCAGAGTGGGCACGGCCAATGGAGTGGGCTCCGACCAGAGCAACAATCTCCTGGTCGTTGAATCCCATGCGGTAGAAGATGTCACGGATGTGCGAGTGGTCCTTGGCGGCGTCAGGAAGACGTCCGTCAGGGGTGCAGGCAGCCACGTCCTTGTCCTGACGACCAGGTCTCCAGGGGATGCTAGGGCCGCCCAGCTCCTGGATGGCACAGGCACCGGCCAGAGTCCAGAGATCGGAGTAGGTGATCCAGGGGAATTGGGCCTTGATGGGCTCCAAGAAGTCTCTGGCATGCTTGAGACCAGCGTTGGCTCCGTGGTCGGACTCAGGAGCGAATCTCATGGTGGCACCGTTGCTTCCACCAGTGCCAGTCTCCTTGTCGTACGTACCGCTTGCGTGCCATGCCAGACGAACAAGGACCTATCCACCAACAAATGTCAACTCCGGCGAAAATACAGTCTCGAGTCATCGGATAATGGCATCACTTACGGGTCCATAGCTGCCATCGTCGTAATCGGTCTCGTTGGCAAGACGGTGAGCAATCGCATCGTACACCTTCTGGTAGTCCTCCTTGCCGGGGACGAACTCCTTGGAGCTAACGGAGGCATCGCCGCCCTTCAGGTAGAAGTAGGCGCCGGCACCACCCGCGGCAGCAAGAGCAGCCCACAGGAGGGTGTTGGAGGACTTGGCCTCGCCGGCCTCGGACGCATAGCCACGGCGGGAAGCAGCACGGAAGCCCTGAGAGGGGAGGGCAAACCGAGCACTGCGAGCAGCAGGTCTGAAGGAGGAGGTTGCGGGAGTCGAGCGAAGGAAGGCCCGGGAAGCCGTTCTAGCAGCCGATGCCATTGTGAAGAGAATGTAGGGGAAGGTAATGGATGTTCAGGGGTCAATTAGAAAACAAGGTATGACAGAAGTCACAAGAGGGAACACAGATGGATGAGGACCGGGACAGATGAATGGATTACCTCGGGTGTCAGACGGAGGTGACGAGGAGAGGAGAGAAGAGGAGAGCAAGGGAAGGAAGGACAAGAGGAGAGGAGAGGAGAGGCCCAAGACAGGGATACTAATAGGCTACAATTCACCTCAGCTGTTCGGGAAACTCCTCCAGGACAACGTCCAGGCCCGGGGGCACCAATGGCAACGCTCACATTGGTGAGCTCTAGCCCGAATCTTTTTACTCAGCAAGACTCTCTCCGCATTTCCTGCCGTTTCGCTCTTCTGGCCTGTGAAGAGTGAATGATCCCCGGCCATCAGCCTGTCTGTGGCAATCGCGCACTCCGATCCATGGCTCCGACACTGTCCTCCTCAAGTCTACGGCTCTTTGATTCCTACCCACGCACCAGGAGAATGCCATTGTCGTCGTCTGCAGTGTTTGTTTGCTTGAGAGCCAGGAGGGGCAACCATCTCCATGCAACGCCCGCGGGCAACGATCCCAGCCGATGCGACTAGCACTCATTTCTATGGGTCCGCGGGCGGGTCCGTCGTCAGATTATTAACAGGAACATTCTCTTTGGCAGAGAGCGCCGCGTCGCTACCACATTACTAAACCCTTATCCGTCCAGAATCCTCCCATTACTCATCGGCGGAGTTCTGGCTGCCCCGATAGTTGCAACCCGAACCATTCTAGAAGCCCGTGTAGGGTTCAATTTTGAGACAACTGGTTCAGTAACCTCGGTGCTTATCAATTGGGCTGTCCCTGGTACCGATGGGCCACGATGACACCCAACATTTGCGACCAAACGAACACCGTTTCGACGATCGGGATTCATCTCAGTTCTCAGAGACTGATCTCAAAGCTGCAGTAACGGTTAACCCCAGATATGGCGATCTGTCTCTGCTGTTATGAGCAACCCGACGCAAGGGGCGTGGGCTGGCTTGTACGGAGCAGATAGGTACGCCAGACTCATCCACCTCGGCTTTGACGGAATGCTTCCCGCACAAACGAAGAGCACACATCATTGCCGACATCACCGTTCCATCCCCATATGTAGGTAGGGAATGCACAAGCTACAGATAAAACGTAAGATGTCCGTCGTAAAAATAGTCCTGAAGTCCGATATAGCGAACACCAGGGTGGAGTAGACGCAGTCCTGCTAAAAACTGTTTGGTTTTGATCTTCCACGAACGATAACGATAAAAAAGGTATGCCTCTATGCCATTGAAACGACTAGAAGCGCACCATGTGGATGTCGTGCTACTGATTGACTGCAAAATTTCTGCAGATCATCTACGAGATCAACTTATCCAAACCAAGGCAAAGAAATCATCCATTAAGATTTCGAGCCGGTGGCTGAAGGCTGAAAGGTAGGTAGGTTGAGTAACAGAAGAAGGGAAGAATTGCGGAAGAAAGAATTTGAGAGGGAAATAAATATAGCACGTGATGGGTGGCTCGCTTAGGCTCATGTGATGGATGCGCTAGCCTAAGCGAGTATGGTGTTTTCGTCCGCTCGTTGGCCGAGGCCGTACTACAACCAGGAGAGCTTCAGTTTGGGCAATCTAGTTGACTCTGCCACATCGTTCATCTATTATATTTATATCATGTGCTAGGCTCACAGCATGTAATCAGAGCTGAAAGGGTGTTGATTCTACAGTCTCAATCCCTGAAGCTCTCCACAACATAAACATGGATCTATACGGAGTATGTTCGTTGCTATCGCCTCACTTGGAAGACGGAGTGAGACTAGCATACTTCTCTATCAAGCCAACTAGTTACTAGGGAAATGACTTGGATCATATATCATAACAAATTTCATTAATACCCCAGGTTTCCAATGCTCACCAAAATTCTAGTATCTTTGAGAAATCACTGCAAAATATATAACTCCAAACGCAACCTCAACACAAACAGAAAACCCTTCACTCCGCCCCTCTATGATTGATCTTATCAATTCCCAGCCGAACAAGCTGAGTAATAGGACCACCACGTCTCTTGTTCTGTCGACGTTGCCGTCTTTTGTTATTGTTGTACATTTCCTCAGGGCTCTGTTGAGACTCAAGCGCAGAGCCCATCTGGGCCGGCATGTCACAGGCTTCATACTCTGCCGGACGTGGAAGTGCAGCCAAGGTCACACCAACCCCTAGGCAGATAACAACAATCACAATCTCCTCCAAAACTGCCATGAACAGCATAACAGTGACATTTCCCGTGAACATATTGAAGGTGGATCTATGTGTGAAGACGGACAGGAGAGAGTAGATGAGGCGAATGAGGAGTAAGGGGACGGAGATTCCGACTGCTAGAAGCAGGCGGTGTTCACCATCCTCGATGCTTTGGTACTTGCTGCCGATGAGGAGAAGCATAGCACAAAGACCAACCCAGGCGACAAGGTACAGCACGTCACCAATCTTCGCCTCACTGCTGTTCACGATATCCGTGAGGTTGGTGCTCTTGGTTGAACCAACGATACATAGGATCATGCCCACAAGTGTGATGAGGCCGAGAAGTCTGAAGAGAAGGGGATGAACGCCTCGTCCGGTTTTACGTTCGATGGAATCGTTACTGCATTACGAGGGTCTGGTCAGCGGCTTGATGACTGTGTTAGGGAGGACATGGCACATACGCTCGGGATAAGAGTGCAAGGCAGGTGGATGTCAAAGGGGCCAGTCCGATGGAAGTGCAAACGCCCCACGCGATATAAAGGTTTATCGTGGCAGGATGGCTGATCGTGGCCAAATAGCAGCACGAGCCGATGATACGTGCCAAAGAGAAGATCACCAAGAGTACCCATCCAGAGCTTCTCTGGAAGCCATGGCGAAAGCCCATCCATAGCGATATGAACAGGGCTGGAAAGTATACAATCAGTTCCAGGATGGAGAGACCATGTCGGTAGTTGACTGCCATGACCGCAGCAGAATGATGAAAGGGACGAAAATATTGAATATGGGATAAAGGAGAAGAGAAGAGGGATGGCTATCGAAAGAATTGCTTCATATCGAGACCTACCAGGGAAATGACCGGCTATTTAAGAATCTGCCAGGCAACCCTCTTTTCGAGTGCGCCTGCTAACAGCCTAACATACTCACCCATTTTCTTCAATGATTCAGCGCCGGAACCCACAAGGCTGTGCTGCCTGCTTTGACAAGGGCCAAGAAGTCATTACAAGCATGCGGCGATGCTTAGCCATCTGGGCTTGGCCAACTAGATGCCAATATGGAGAAGAATTGATGATCTTTCATCTGCGATATCGTGGGAGACAGGGTGAGGGCCAATCAGAGCCACGGATAGCTCGCCCTGCATTCCCAAAGCGGCTAGAAGGGCCCCCCCCACTGGGACCCGTTTCGGGTCGTGGCTTTCTTCAATACGAACTCCATCTCTCGGAGAGTCGGAATATGTGAGCTTTGATATACCCTCCTAATCTATTTAGGCATCGCCTGTGACACGGTGACACCAACCCCGAGTCCATGTGCGGCCCCATCTCCACTCGCGATGGGCAAGCCGAGCGAAGGGTGTGGTACCTGTCGGGCGAGAAAAGTCAAGGTGAGTCGCCTGGCCTCGCTTGGGATCAGCCCGCCGTATTAGATCGGAAACATCGGCCCCTCTGACTCTATCCATGGAGGCAGTGTGATGAAGCCAGACCTGTCTGCAACCGTTGCAGAAAAGCCAAACGGACCTGCTCCGGGTATCGAGACCCGCTTTCCCTATGGTTTCGAGATGAAAGCGAGTCAGTAGCCCGAAGAGTCAAGGGATCGGCCAGTTTAGA
The DNA here is from genome assembly GCA_001990825.1 of Aspergillus carbonarius ITEM 5010. NCBI lineage: Eukaryota > Fungi > Ascomycota > Eurotiomycetes > Eurotiales > Aspergillaceae > Aspergillus > Aspergillus carbonarius. Next base: position 1,176,850 of record KV907496.1, read on the forward strand.
CACAGCCCCCCCACCAGCAGAGCCTCCGGCTTGGACGGTGGATAGACACAAGATTGCCCCTGAGGCTTACCTGGGGCACCACAGTCGGCAGTTCCCGATTCCGATAGTTAACTTTGTATTGGACCATACCTTCCAAGGGACATGTTTCTTTCTCAACACCTATACCTGGTTCGATGCTTCTAGTGTGGTGAAAAGCTCTCTTCAACGTGGCGGCGGGCCTGCTGAAGCCCTTGGCGAGAAAGCCATGATGGCTGGTATCGCATCTGTGGGCTTGGCAAATCTTGCAAGCCTCCATAGGTCACCTTCGTTGCGACTGTCTGCCCGGCGCGAGTACGCCACGGCTCTGCAACTGACAAACGCAGCTTTATGCGACCCTGTACTGGTTAGGGCAGACACAACTCTCACCGCCATAGTTTGCTTATCGCTGTTTGAGGTGAGTCCGCGTCTGAAATGGCTAAGAGATATCCGTTCTCACTGAGATCACAAGATTGTCGCCTGTGAGAGAGACGAAAGTCTGGAATCATGGATCGAACACTCCCAGGGGGTTGCGGCTCTCCTTGAACTGCGCGGAAGTGAGCAGCTTCAGCGCGAAAGCGGGTTCTGGATGTTCCAGGCTCTTAGAAATCAAGTTGTAGATGGTCTCCTGGTTTGTCAGCTCGAGCACTGGCTAATGGCTCTGCAGCTCATCGGTTGCCTACAAAAGAAAACAAGGCTCCCCCTTGTCCTGGTCGACATGCCTGATCGAATAGCTGCCAGTCTGCAGACGCATCCTTTTCCAGTCGACGGGGATCGACTAGTGAAGGTCGTGGCCAAATTCTCGGAGCTGCAGGCTGATATCAGAGAGGGGATCATCTCGGATAGCACTGAGATAATAGCAATTGCTATGGCGATAGATTCGGAGCTCGCACATTTTGCCAGCACTGTCTCTGCGGAATTTTCCTATGCGACAGGCACCTGGCCCGATGATGCACCATCTCGTGAAAAAGACGAAGGTAACTTTTCTCACTTTCAAGGGTCCTACCACATTTACCAGTCCACCTGGGCCTGCAATGTTTGGAATAACTATCGCTATATTCGGATCCTCGTCAACAATGTGATCCTGAAGCACCTGGGGTCCGTGGCGCGGAAGTCTCAGCCGATTGTGGAACATGGCAGTTTCAAGGACGAATGTGTGCGGATTCGCGGCCTGGCGAGGCAGCTAGCAACTGACATCTGCTGCTCCGTCCCATACAAATTCGGAATTGCTGGCTGTGCCGCGAAGAATGTGGTCGACTCTGTGACAAACCAGACCGGGACAGGATTCACTTTACTTCTGCCGCTCTTTGTGGCCGCCCTTGTGGACGGAGTCTCAAGCCCGATTCATGATTGGGCCATGAGATGCTTCAACATCATTGGCCGAGCAATGGGGATTGACACCGCTCTCACCCTTATCAAGCTCTTGGAGAACCATCGAGGGTGGGTTGATGCGATGGCGACTGGCGAGGCAGTTTGGCCATAGCCTTTACAGAAAGTGCCACCGGGCGGGAAGGTTGCATGGATCAGACCATGGCCCTCTTCAAGGCTGATATAGAGATCCAGTGTACGGAAAATGGTGTATATATGATCTAGCTAAACCGGAGGACAATCATCTGCCATGCTGATGTATGCTGGTTCACTCAATGGACATGACCGGTGGCCGGGAAACCGAGTGACGCCTGAGGCTGCAGCGCACCACTTTTAGAGTCACGTGGCACACTATCTTGGAGCCCATAAAAGTCGTTTCTTTCCGCGCGGACGTGTTTCCCTTTTCTTTTTCTTCTTCACACTTTTCAACGAACGCATAATCAACCTCCAGTTCCTTCTTAATTGACCATAGGATGGCAGGTCATATTGGCGTACCAGAAGAACTTAGCCCGGGCATTTTTTAAGGCTCCTCGACCGCACTGGGTTCCTCCCGGAGCTTCAAGTGCGATGGTGGATGAGAGTCACCTGCTGCTCATACATTCCCACTGATCAGCCATGGGTGTTGGCAAGCCGTAGAACCGGTGAACGTACCGTACTCCGTAGTGTGGCGGGCGCGTGGTTGCCTCCTGTCAGTCCGCATTGGCAGTCAGGGTCCTGAATCATGACGCGTCCCCGGCTTACCGCAGAAAGCCTGTTAGGGACTGCTCCGTACCTATCATTGCTACGTATGGATCGTTGGCGAGGGTCACCAGTAGTCTTCTGTCTGGAGCGACCGCCTGGAAATAGCCGGAGTGCACAATCCTGGCAGGTTGGGGGCTGCCCCTGATGCCCTCGATTCCCAATAAGCCCATTGTCCTGGAAAGAATTAATCTGGACTGCCGAACAACGTGGGCCGATTTGGGAAGGTTCGGGGGGCAACTATTAATAACGGGCAAATCTAGCAAGTAGGTACGTTCCTAGCTGCCCGTCCGCCATCGTGCTCCCCTCCCCACATCCACTCCTCATCCCTGGCCGCTCCTTTTGCCTGCTCCCCTACACTTATCGCCCTCGGCCCCTCCAGCCCCTGCCCGGTCTCATCGACCGACGTTTTCCCCGTGTAAATATCCCATGATGCTTGTCCTCGCAGCCTAAAAAGGTTTCCCCGAATCCCGTCCCGGAAGCTCGGCTCCTGCTGTTGCTGCTGCCGAGACTTTTTATCCAATTCGCCCCCTACCTCCTACCACTTCCCCCCCCCTCTCCTGCCTCGCGTCTTGCGAGTCCGGAATTCCACCCCCGTCGTTGCGTGAGACACCCCACCATCTTGTTAGAGCGTTGCGACCATGGTGGCTGGCATCAGCAAACGGCAGCAGTTCCGCAACGAGCGGGCGCTGCAGGACCTCATCCGGTCGGTCCCTGGCAATGATCGCTGTGCCGATTGTCAGGCGTTAAATCCAGGTGAGCAGCATCGCCAATCTCCTCCGGTTCAAGCCTAGGATGCTAATAAATGGCGTTTGCTGGTAGGATGGGCTAGTTGGAACGTACGTCTCGCAATCGATTCTTGCCTACACTGTCTCGTCAAAGGACATGGTATACTGATTAGACTGGATATAGTTGGGAATCTTCATCTGTATGCGATGCGCATCTCTGCATCGGAAGCTGGGCACCCATATTTCCAAGGTCAAGTCTTTGAGTATGGACACCTGGTCGGACGACCAGGTCGATGTAAGTCGGGTTCGGGACAACGTCGGGCGGAGAAGAGGTCGCTGACCGGTGGGATTGTTTAGAATATGAAATCGCACGGGAACAACATCATGAACAAGATCTACAACCCCAGGAACGTCAAGCCGCCTGTTCCGACCGACGTCGACGAGTCCGATGCGTGCATGGAACGCTTCATTCGGCAGAAATACCAGCACCGCTCCCTGGACGAGAAACCCAAGCCACCTAGTCGTCATGATTCGGGCTATGATAGGTCTCTGAGGGAGGATCGGTCTCCGGAAGGCTCTCCTCCTCCTCTACCTCCTAAGCCGGCGAGGCCTTTTGGCTTCGGGCTCCGCTCCGCCTCATCCGCGACCAACCTCAACCGGATGTCCAATCGTGGCTCAGCAGTCTCTCCCCAGTCGGATACATTCGGATCGGGCTCACTGGGAGCATCGGTGAGAAAAGGATCAGGTGATGCGTCATTTGAATCGAAGTTGGCGGCCTTGAGGGATATGGGGTTCGCGAATGAGCGCCGGAACGCAATCGCCCTTCGAGAGCTGGACGGGAATTTGGACAAAACCATCGAGACGTTGGTGAGGCTGGGAGAGGGCAACGGATCGGTGTCGCTTCCAAGGACTCCAGCTGCTCAACCCACTCCAGATGCTGCCAAATCTGCCAATCCGTTCGATCAATTGGATGCCAGGCCTCCTACCCAACCAAGCGGTAACTTCAACCCTTTTGATGCACCGACACAACCACAGCCGCAAGCCCAACAGGCCCCGGTGCAACCGCTCGAGCAGTCCTTCCAAAACCTGCAGGTCGCTCAGCCCTTGTTCCCACACTCCACGGGAGGTTATCCGATGCGGCAGGCCTCACTTCCTCAACCTCTCTACCAGCAGGCGGCCACTCCCCCCGTCCCCGCGAACTTCGCCCAGAACCCATATGTCTCTTCCCCGCAGCCATTAGAAGGTGGCCACAATCCTTTCTTCCAGACCGGAGCTCAGCCGCAGGCCAGCTTGACCTCTCCAGCACCCAATCAGAACCCCACCCTCGCGCAGACAAATCCTTTCTTCAGTCAAGCCGCACCACAGTTATCCGCGATGCAGCCACCGCAAAGCCAGGCTCCGGCTGCTGCGTCAGTTTCCCCATTTGGTCCACTCCGACACGCAAACACGATGCCGGTCATGCCCTCCACATCGCCTTTCGCCCAGCCTTCTCCCTTCCAGCCACAGGCTCAGGCTCAGGTTCAGCCGCAGCCGCAACAGCAGCCCCAGGCGCAACCGCAACCGCAATTCCAAATGCAGCAGCCCTTCCAACAACCCCAGGGCTCCCTCAACCCCTACCAGACCATGACCGCACCAGCTACACCCCAGAACCCAGGGTACTCAGCGCACCCCCAGTTCGGGTACCAAATATCCGCGCAGCATCTCCTCTCGCAGCCCACCGGCCGCGTCGACAAGAATAGCATCCTCTCTCTTTACCAGCTCTCCCCCCAACCGCCCTCTATCCCCGAACAATCACAATACCAACCCTCTATGGGGATGAACCAAATGTCTGGACCAGCGATCACCCAAACCAGCCAACCCTCACCCTCTTTCAATGCTCAGTCCCAACAATCCTCCCCTTTTACCACCATGCCCCAACAACAGCAACAGCAACAACAGCAACACACCACAGATCCCCAAGCGGGAACCCGCAATCCCTTCTTCACCACCCAACCGGGAGCCCCTGCCTCTGTCCCCGCAGCAGCAGCACCCTACATGCCCGCCGCACAAGCACCGCAGCAAACCGCAGCCTACGGAATGCCCAACAAGCCCACCGGCGGGTTCCCCAGAGGCCATATGAGCCAACAAAGCGTGGACATCAATGGCTTCCAAAGTGGAAGACACAGTCCCGATGCATTCGCCAGTTTGAGTGCACGATATGGATAGTTCCTTTATCAAGTTTGGAATCTATTGTTCATTACTTTGACATTGCTCCGTATATTTTTTTTTTTCACTTTTCTTCTTTTCGTCTCTTGTCTATATATGATCCGGATTTACTGTTCCATTGGTCCTTTCGGGCAAGTGTACAGTACCAAAGATGTTGCATCCTTGGCGGCGTTTGAGGGTGGGTATATATTACTTCCAATCTGTCTAGTATCTACTGCTGGGGCTCTGTTGAGATTTCTGTCGGACTTGACGGGAAGGTATATAGTTTGTTTGTCGGGCAAATTGTTGCATAGACCTAGTTGGATATAGTTTTGGATCGCTGGACAAAACAATGATGCTTGGGTCATTGAAGTCTAATGTAACAGCCTTCGTATGGCCTTATAGTTGCGTATGAACAGGGTATCTGAGGCGTGTATCCAAATATATAGACAAAAAGTAAGGATAATATCGCGAAAAAGAATATACGTATGTCGAATTTGGATCAAGCCCAGTTTGCCCGATCGTTCAACCTCCTATTCCATTCTTCCCAGCTGGGAAGCTTCCATGGCGACAGTCTTCTCGAAGACTTCGACGACGGTGTCATCCAGGCTGGCAACTCGATCCCGAAGATGGTTGTGTGTCTGCGGTGTTGCCATGGCCACGACCACGACCGCGACTGACCAGCGAATATGGATGTCCATAAGCGTGAAGGTTGTTTACGCGTACCAGTCACGGAATCCTTAATACTTTGCATGATGTGGTCAAATCGGTGATCCCGGCTCTCGCGTTGCCGCTGCAATCCTGACCCCTGCTCCTGCGGATCCATGCACCAGACAACTATGTCGCCCTGACGGCGCCAGTCGTCGTGCCAGGCGGTATTCCAAGTGCGGTAACATTCCTTGTACGTAGAGAAACGAAGAAGACTCCGCAGCGTGGGCTCTAGCTGGGCGAAGAAGACGAGATAATCAGGCCATTCATGCGGGGTTGTGGATTGGTACTGCACTGGCAACTGCCGAGGTCTCCGGTAGTCGTTATAAGTTGGCCTCCGCGGGAATCGACGCAGTCCGCCAACCATATTCGCGCGCAGAAACTTGTCAGGATCGGCGTAGAACTGGTCCGCCTCATCCAAGTACTCCGCTTTCTCGGAGGCGTTGAGCCCAACAGGAGGCTCACAAGAAAGTGCCCAGGCGTTGATGGTCGGGTAAACCAAGTGTGAGCGCCACGGTGTACTATGGCAGGGCATGAGGAACCCCGCTGTGATCCCGGGCTGGGTAGAATCGGTCATGTTGCTGAAACCGTGGATCTGTCGCTGGTCTCGGAGGTACGACAACACGGCCAGTGGACCGGATGCATGGACAAAGGTCGTGTAGAACGCAATGACGGCGTTCACTAGAAGCAGGAAAAGCAGAACGAGGCGCCTGGGGATGTATCTTGTGCTTCCCCTGTTAACCGCGGGACCAAAGAATTTCACCAGAATAGGAGCAGTAAGGACGTGTAGCGACGGCAGTAATGGATATATAAATCGCACTTCCTTATGAGAGATTAAAGAAAGTGCAATAGGCATGATGAGACACACGGATGCAAGCTGAACTTGCATTGAGGCTTGTAACTTATTGAACCCACCCGCGGTCGGTTGGACCAACGAGCGATGCAAGCCCATAATGGTGAACGGTAGGGCCGTGGTAAGGAGAAGAGGAAGGCCCTGTGATACATAGTAATGCCAGTCGTTCCGCCCGTAGAAGACAGCTAACGATTGCGCAAGATTGAAGTATAGGAACCGGAAAGGTGGAAAAGTCCAAAACCCGTAGAAGAACCGATCTGCTGTAGTCGACACGGCCAGAACAACTAGACTATAGAAATTTTAGTAACTGTTGCACAATGGACCGGTTGATGGGAAGCTTAACTCACCCACAAAGTAAAGCTTCACGGACAAGAATAATCCGTCGTGGCCAGTTGTTTCGGTACAACATCACGCCAGCAAGGGCCATCCAAATCAGGATGTTGGTGGGCCGCAGTATACACGCTACAGCCGCGAGTAGAAGGCATCGTCGGAGCCTATTTCCCAAGTTCGTATTAGCACACGTCTATAGGATTGACTGAGAACGTATGGCCGTACCTGGTAAGGGTACCACCATCAGGCTGCACCTCGTTTGTCTGGGCCTTTGCCCCGAGTCTGGGCGTGGGTTCGTCCAACCCAGGAGTAGTCAAAGGACCTAGCGACCATTCCCACGGCCACTGACAAAGGGCAGTGACGGCGAGAGAGGTCTCAATACAGTTTGACAGGGTCCTGGTGGAACAAAACCATTGCCAGGGACTGACAACAGTCAAAGCCAGCTAAGTTTCCAATCAGTCTTCCCGCAATGGATGGCGGCTTTCCAAGACATACCGCAGCCCAGGCCTCCTGGGACAATGGATTATACACATAACAAGCCAATCGCCAGGTATAAAGGTCTCCAACTGCCGCGATAATGGCCTGCACGATTTTAGGGCCAGCAATGAGAAGCTCCGCTTGCCATGCGGGGGAAAGGCGGAGAAGGCGAGCGAACAGGTCGACGGTGGAGTAAACAGCGGTAAAGAGAAGGGGGTGGAGGGATGATCTCAATTGGTGGCGCCATTCCTGTATGATGACATCGTCAAGGATCAGTTACTGGAGCCCAGAACATTGGCGGATGGGGAGGGAGGGAGGCCTGTCTTGGAGTATGCAGGGGCGGTGCAGATGAGACGGTCCAATGAACAAAGAAAACTCACCCAAGTGATCCAAGGCGCGTGGTTGTCTCCAAAGGCCACCTGCCAGGCTGGCTCGAGCGACTGGAAGAATTCATCGGGCTGGAAGAACGTTCGGACGGTCAATGCATTTAGGAGACGGAAGGAGACGAGAGCGAGGAAGACGCGAAGGACGGATGGCGGAGTGGAGAGGAGGGCGGAGAAGCGCGAGGCGGCCGGGGAGGGCAGCCTCAGGTCCGGGTCGGAGGATTCCACGCTCGATAAGGAGGGCGTCGAGGAGGCTCTCCATCGCCGACGAACTTCGGACATGATCGCGGTGGACCTAGCCAGTAAGTAGTCAGGCACACGCCTGGTTCCCCGGATTTCTGTGTGATTTAGGTTATGGGGCCTGCCTCTGGACTGACGTAGTCCCGTAGCCGGTAGAACGGGGGTGAATGATGATGATGATGGGGGTGGTGGTTTGTGTGATGTCAGCAATCCACCGTCGCGTCGGCTGCAGCACTAGCACTCGGGCTATCAGTAGTCACGGGTCAGGCGCGCCATGTAAGTTGACGGTCGTGGAAGGAGGCGTGAAAGTGAGTAGATACCACCTGGTCCCCTTTCTCGCCAACCAACGTTCGCTGGAACTTCACTAGTGTCCCGGGCCGATAGCAAGCGCAGAGATCCGCCGTGGGGCGGACGAGAGTAATGGCGCGACGATGAATGGCTGCGAGGACGATTCTGGAGAGGGCGGCGGTGGATCGGAGCGGCGCCTTAGTCAGAAAGACATCATGATCGCTTCCACCTGCACTTAGGAGTCCGTTCCGCGTCAACCTGCACTTAACGGTATAGCTTCGGCTCTGGAAAAAATATTCAGTCACAATCCTCTTCTTCGTGAGCCGGATCGGTGAAGCATTCCAGGCGCTGCTGCTTTTCGCCCGGCCGTGGACTTGTCCTTCTTATACCGCGTCCCTCCCACTTTCTCTCCGTCCGCTCTTTCTTATCTTATACTTCAGATACCCAATCCCTCTTCCTATCACTGCCTCTTTATCCTACCTACCTCCCTCTCTTCCACCCCCCACCCACTCACTACATCCATTGCCTCTCTTCTTTCATCATGGCGTCTAACGGTACCAATGGAACCAATGGAACCAACGGTGTCAAGGGTATGAACGGCGTCAGCACGTACCATGCTGCCACCACCCAGGAGGCCATCCAGGCCGAGAAGGAATTCGCTGCTCACAACTACCACCCGCTCCCTGTCGTCTTTGCTCGCGCACAGGGCACCACAGTCTGGGACCCAGAGGGCCGCCAATACCTCGATTTCCTCTCCGCATACTCGGCTGTCAACCAGGGTCACTGCCACCCCAAGCTGGTAGCTGCTCTCGTCGATCAGGCCTCTCGGTTGACCCTCAGTTCCCGTGCCTTCTACAACGATGTCTTCCCCCGCTTCGCTGAGTTTGTGACCAAGTATTTTGGTTTCGACATGGTCCTGCCCATGAACACGGGTGCGGAGGCTGTCGAGACCGGCATCAAGATCGCCCGTAAGTGGGGTTATAAGGTGAAGGGGATCCCGGAGAACCAGGCGCTCGTCCTGAGTGCGGAGAACAACTTCCACGGGCGCACAGTAAGTGCTCGAAGACCCCCTCACTCCCTCAGCCATAATCAAACTAAGCAATGTCTCGCTAGTTCGCTGCAATCTCCCTCTCTTCTGACCCTGAGTCACGCGAGAACTATGGCCCTTACTTGCCCGGTATCGGCTGCACCATTCCCGGAACGGATAAGCCTATCACATACAACGATAAGGCGGCATTGCGGGAAGCCTTCGAGAAGGCGGGGCCTAGTCTGGCCGCGTTCCTGGTGGAGCCCATCCAGGGCGAGGCAGGTATCGTGGTTCCCGACGAGGATTACCTGCAGGAGGCCAGAGCCCTGTGCGACAAGCACAACGTATTGCTGATCTGTGATGAGATCCAGACCGGTATTGCCCGTACTGGCAAGTTGCTCTGCCATGAGTGGAGCGGGATCAAGCCCGACATGGTGCTGCTGGGCAAGGCTATCTCCGGTGGCATGTACCCCGTCTCCGCCGTCCTGGGTCGGAAGGACGTTATGCTCACCATCGAGCCGGGCACTCACGGTTCGACTTATGGTGGTAACCCGCTGGCCTGCGCGGTCGCTATCCGAGCGCTGGAGGTCGTCCAAGAGGAACACATGGTTGAGCGCGCCGAAAAGCTCGGTCACGTTTTCCGCGACGGTCTGCAGGCCATTCAGAGTCCCGTCATCCAGACGGTGCGCGGCAAGGGTCTGCTCAACGCCATTGTTATTGATGAGTCCAAGACCAACGGACACTCTGCGTGGGACCTTTGCATGCTGCTCAAGTCCAAGGGTTTGTTGGTAAGTTACCTTGCTCATCCGACTGGTCAACCAAACGCTGACTTTATTTAGGCCAAGCCAACCCACGAGAACATCATACGTCTGGCGCCGCCCTTGGTGATTACCGATGACGAGATCCAGAAGGCCTTGGACATCATCAAGGAAGCCGTCACCGAGCTCCCGAGCCTCACCGGCGCGACCGAGAATGAGGTTGTTCCTCCTCCTGAGAAGAAGGTCAAGGTCACCCTCGAGAATTAGAGGCAAGGCATACTGAGGAGGATTGATGGGATCCCAATGGAAAGCGCATTGGGATGAACTTGGTACATTGACGCAAATGCGACAGTGTGGACATCGTCAGCATCTGAGTAGAGCTGTTCCGACTAGGAACAATGGCTTGCCGTGTTAACGACAGGACTCATACTCTCAGGCATATTTGGCCCATCGTTATGGGTGATCCATGATCTGGAGCTCAGGCATGAGCGATGCGGTTGCACGCCGTCCATGCCACCTCGATGAGATGCCCCAATTTCGTAGCGCCCTGTTGAAGTGAATCAACCCTTCGTGGGTTATAATTCATGATCATGTTTGATGACAATAGGAATAAATCCACAAAATGAATTCAAAGGAACTGTTTTGCTCTTTTTTCAGGTAGTTAGGTGCTTCGAGCTCGTGATGTGAAAGAAGGCGTTGTTTGTGCGCCGCGCCCCCGCCCCTTCCCCCTCTTCCTTCCAAATTAATCCCTCATGACACCCTGTCCGATGACTGGTAGGTAAAATGGCTCAAGAGTGTTTCTTTTTGCCTGACTACCTTAGCTAATAATATGCCTTACATCAAGAAGTTAATCTTTGCGCATAGTAATAAACCTGCCATTACTGATATCAAACAGAACAATCTAGTTAGATGGCCCCAAACCCAAACCCAAACCCAAACCCGATTACTCATCCCCACTCATCTCCTATGCATAGCATAGGAACCACTCCATACATCAGCAACTAATAGTGACAAAATACGACCGTGTCATTCATCAAATATGTTATGTTACGCTATACTATGTTCTGTCCTATCATGTCATATTACTCCGCTCATCTTATCTGTCCTTCCTGACGGACAGTGCTGACCGCAAGTCTCTCCTAGCACCACCGATCCCTTCCTTCTTAGGCTCGTAGAGGTAATCAGCAAGGGGGATCAATATTAGTCTCGGGAAAAGGATCCTATCTATTTGTATGTAGGCAGGTACTTGGATTATTCTCCGCGGATTTGAATGAGACATCGATGACAGACAGGGTCTTCAGCTTGATTGGTGAAGGTATGTATGTGTCTGGATTGGGAATGAAGGGTGGCTTGTAAGTCTTATCTTGCATTCTTGGATTGACGAAGGTAGATCGAACGGGACTGTTGTTGTCTACTATGTGAGTGTATACCGAATGGGGTAGGTTACTCGGAGATTAATATGGCTGGTCTTGTTATTAGTGGACGGTTTATGTGGCTTTGAAGATGTGGGCTGTGGAGTGTACTTGATATACTTGGAGGTGGAGATGGGTATGCTAATTATCTGAGATGTATTAAGCATGAAAATTGATGTGGGAACTATGATCGTGTGGCTGGTGAACGGTGAGCGACATCACTCCCACGATCCCTCAGCCAAAGCAGGAAGAATCATGGCACGACACTCTCCAAAGCCGAACTTCCCCCCTGTGAGGTGGTTAACACACCATCCTTCCATGACTACCTCGTCTCCGTCTTCTAGAAACTGCAAACCGTCCTTGCTGGCTTCGGAGAGGACATTTCTTTTTAGACCTCGCTCGAGAAGACAAGCAATCCCAATTTGTTCGCCTTGGTTGTTGATGCGCTTTTCCTGTTAGTACAGATGGAAATATGAAGGGGTTGACGTACATCACTGGTTATGGTGCCGGTTCCAAAGATATCACCTGTCGAGAGCCCCTCGCCAGCACTACACAAATGAGTGATTTGTTGAAATGGCGTCCAGTAGAGTTCCTTGAGATTTGTTTCCGTGACCGTGTATGATTTGCCTTTTCCTAGAAAGTTATTAGTATCGTATTGGCGGAGGGAGTCTGGTAGACTCACGAATGACTCTCGCCGTCAACTCAATATCGAATGTGGCCTCGCTTTCCTCTCCCTTCCAGGCCAAATGTCTCAATGGGGCAGGGTCCTGTGATCTAGCATTGCAGAGCGACCCTTCCAACGCCTCAATAGGTATGATCCACGGTGAGATGCTCGTTCCAGAGCCCTTACTATGGAATGGACCTAGCGGTGCCATCTCAAATGATTGAATATCCCTTGCAGACCAGTCATTCAATATCACCAGGCCAAAGATGTGATCTTTCGCATCGCTGATATTGAGAATCTCGCCTGGAGGATGGGGGCGGGATAGGTAAACGCCCATTTCTAGCTCAAAGTCGAAGCGCGAACTGGGTCTGAAGGCAGGTGGGTCATTGGGTCTGTTGGGATCGCGTGTCACGCCCCAGGGTCGGCGGATGGGGGCACCGGAGATGCGGAGACTGCTCTGCCGTCCGTTGTAAACGGAGGGAATGGAGAACCATGACGGTGGGAGGTTGAGAGACAAGAGTTCGGAGCACTGCCAATGTCAGTGCTTGGATGGACGTATGAGAGTGTCGACGGACGTTTCTGGTATGCTCGAGTGAGCAGTAAAAATCGCTGAAGTTTTTTGTTTCCATGGGAAGATGGTTCTGAATTTTCGATAGGGGGATGGCATAGTTCTTGCGAATATCGTTGTCTGAGAGGAGGTCGAGAAGCGCTGCTCTGGTCTGGATGTGCGTCTCTTTCGGAAGTGAGGCGAACTTGTTTAGGGTTGGCTGGAGGGGTTAGATATTATCTCGGGGTAGAGGAATCTCATTCGATACCATGGAAAACACCTCGCCTTTGAACCCTGCGATAGATTTGAAGTATCCATCTCTTTCGAGTGCACTCAAGTCAATGGCGTCTTCTTCCAAAGCCGTGGCGCACCTCGGAACTGGTGTTTCGACGGTGGAAATCACCCCATAGGGAAGGTTGTCGATGGTGAACGGCGACTCGGTCACGGTCATGATGCGAGTATATGGATGGTCCTAGTCAGTAGAGTCTCTCCTAGATCTCCGGTTATGAGGCAGGATGAAGGAGGGGTGGTCGGGTATCGCTGCAGAGGGAAGGGGAGCTCGGACCGGCTGCAAGAGTCCTGTACCACTTGCCTGCATGACCGGCGCTTGCTTTTTCCCCCGACAACAAGCCGAGTACCTTACCTTCAATGCGGTAGACACACCCATACCCTGTAGAGCAACATAGTTAAGCTTATCAGCTGGTATTTCGCTGACTACTCAAACGCAAGGGGCTCCCTCACTCCATCACCATCATGAACCTCAATACATGGCAGATACAACCCACCAGTCACCAACTCAACAACCATGCTCGAGAAAAGCCAGCCCCAGGAGGCTGTTAATGACCTCAAAACTACCCTCGATGGCCTCGTGCTCGACCCACAGCCGTCAGACAACCCCAATGACCCATTGGTATGTTCTTCACTGGACTAGTACGAACAAGAGTTAACGAGTAGTCAGAACTGGAAGCCGTCGAAAAAGGCCCTTACACTCTCAATCTGGGCACTCGCCTGCTTTGCTTCTGAAGCGACTATTACGACAAACACGCAAGGATCATACCTTCAGGTGCCGCTTTACCATAAGACGGCAACTCAGGTTTCTCTCTCCGTAAGCGGCATACAAGGACCACGGAGGCATATCACTGAAAGAAATAGGTTTCTTTTGCGCTTATTGGCCTTATGGTCGGTGCCATCTTCACAGTTCCTCTTAGTCGTCGGTACAGCTCGTGCTTTTGTCTGTTCTGGTCGACTATTGGTCTCCTTCTCACCTCCGTGTGGTCCGCCCTGATGACCGGCTCATCAGACTACAATTCCTTTCTGATATCTCGCCTTTTTGCCGGTCTCTGCGCAAGTGTGCCCTTAATTCTTGGTTCAGAAGTCGTCTTGCAGACTTTCTTTCGCCATCAGAGGGGCAAATGTCTCCATTTCCTCCACATTCCTTATCTCCTAGGGATCGCAATGGGCCCGGCAATAGGTGCTTATATCGATGGGCGGACTGCCTGGACAATCTCGTTTTGGTATACAGTGCCTCTGAACGGTGTGTTGGCTATCTTAGTTCTCGTTTTCCTGGAAGATACACACTTTACGGGGGAAGAACAAACGCAAGCCTCCATGTTGCAGCGAAAATGGAATACATATGTACGTGGAAGGGCAATTCCACCGTCGTCTAGAGCTAGTTGGGCGAAGTTTGTGAGTTTCGTTTTTACCCAGTAACAACTCAACACTCATACTAAGGATGCGAAGCTATTTATTCTCCTCGATATCTTCCTCGTCACAGTATCTCCCGTCTCAATCATAATGGGATTCTTCATCATGGTCGACTTTGGCTTCGCTACAATGGCCTTCATCCTTAACGTCACATTTCTCGAGGCTCCCTGTGATGAAGGTGGATATGGCATGTCGAAGATGGCGGTGGCTTCATGTATTCCTTGGGCCTTTCTTTTTTTTCACGCAACGCGCTGATTAACATACCAGTCACCCTCACCCAAACAATCGGCGTTCTCTTAGCAGAAGTATACGGCCATTTTATCAGCGACCGGCTCCCGCTTTATCTCCTTCGCCGAAAGTTCAATACAAACGAGATTAGACCTACAGATTGGTGTCCAGAAGTCAGACTCCACTGTCTTTGGTTTCCGGTAATCCTGCTCCCCATCGGTCTTGGCCTCTTTGGCGCAAGCCTGGAGTATCATTTCCATTGGGCGGTTTTGGCGCTCGGATACCTGCTCATCAGTGTGGGTGCGATATCGATCCTTCCCATTTCAATGACATATCTTTGCGAGTGTTTCCCAGATCATGTATCAGAGGTGGCAGCGGCATTGGGAATCTGGAGACTTATCTTGGGCTTACTCACGACAGTATTTATCACACCATGGAACAATAGTTTTGGCCCGGGCTGGGTGTTCGGCTCCTCTGGATTGTTTACACTCCCTGCGTTCGTAGGGGTGATAGTACTGATGGTGTTTGGGAGTCAGATTAGGAGAATGGGTTTTCGCAGATTGCGAAAGTGATGGATATATTGGATTCAAGGATTCCTCAATTTGTCTAATGAGCCGGCCATTCATCAAGCTATAGACTTATATATTTTTAATTATAGAAGAGTCCTTAGTTGTTTTTCTCTTCTTTCAGCAGTGGCATAACGACACCAATCCAATTCTTATCATACTTCGCCGGACTGTCGAGCATCTGACATTTGGTTTTATAAGGAACGTTGAACCCCGCAGAAGCCTTCTAAAGCTTGATATATGGACCTGGTATTGGATACTTGGATCTACGCCTGTGAGAATGTCCTAGCTCATCTAGAGAGCTATACTGATTCTAGCAGTAATCCTACAGCTTCCAAAAGACTAGTCTGAGATGCACTTCTAGACAATCGCCCCCAGAACACAGAAAATCCTAATATTATTTAAGAGGGCCTCAAGGTATATACTCGACGTGCATAGGTACTATGTAAGCATCGTATATTTACGATGACGGTACGAAACCGTATGGCTGAGGCCGTATAAATGACGAATTGTGTTTCTTCCTCTTCTTCCTTCCTTTCTCTTTATCCTCCTCCATCCCCCCTCCCACCTTATGCCCCCCTCCCCTTCCCCCATGGTCCATCATCCTCATCGTCCTCCTTCCCCCCTCCACTCCTCCCCTGCCCCTGCCCCTGCCCCCCCTCCAGCTTCGAGCTCACATCTCAACGTGGTGTTGGAGTCCAGTAGCCCTCATCGGGTGAAGCCAAGACGAGCTCTTTATAATGTAGTGGTAGTCTAAATATATGCCTTATAAATGTGTATTCCTAAGAGGCTAGAATCACTTAGCTTCATGTCTCGCGAGATGAAGGCGAACATGCCATGTTTAAACCATAATTTTTTCTTCGTTCTCAAGAAATATCGCTATTGTATGGAAACCAAACATCGAGTCTTGTTTCATTTCTTAGATTGACTATCATCTTTATATTATCCCTCGTACTGCTTTTCAGATATCCCCCTCTAAGTGTTAACATTAACAGGGCTCTCTTTAGCATAGCGGAGACTGTCCTCGGATATAATCTGAGTGAGAAGGTGTAGATTATTGCTAGCCATAGTAAATTGAAAGTAAGTGTTAGCTTGGTGATAAAAAAAGTCTACAAATCACACTGAGGAATATGTTGTCCAGTGGCTGGCATACTTCAGCACAAGACTGGGTCCATCTCATCCGATGCAGTCTTTAACGGGAGCATCGCTATCAGTGGTATCAGAATGATTGGTGAGTATATAAGTGTAGTTTAGGTAAGGCGATGGATTACACATGGAACATCAAGAGTAAAGGAATGTGTGCACCATAAGATGAAGCAGAGATGTGAAGGCCGGCATAAGGTCCGGAGAACAGCTTCATAAGAAAACCGTTGCTCGCAAGGTATATGGGTATCTGTAGTTCACTATTCTGCTGTAAAGGAAGTAAGCATTTTCCACCTAGCTGGCATTAATCCTAGGAAATATCATGTCAACGTAGTATCCTCTCTAATTAAAGCCTGGTTTTGACAGCTGATTGATACCCTCGTTGTTTGCGCGTTCTTCGGTAGAAAGTTAGATGTCCTCCTGGCTTTCGATTGAATTTTGGGCCGGGACTCTGGGTTTGGGACACAATATTCTAAGATGCGCGCTTCCTTATTAAAATATTCTTCTCAGCATGGTCGATTGTGTAGGGAATATTGGAGTGAGGACATCGCCGGCAGACTCGATAACGGACCGTAAAGGGGGGGAGGAGAGAAGGCATGCTCTACTTTAAAGAATCTTGGGAATGCACAGAAGGAATTGGTAATTTATATCCGACAAAATCTCTATGGTACGGAGGGAGAAGAAGTTGAAGAGGGCTACCCAGAGTAATCCACTGTCTCTAAGCTTGAGGCTTGAGGGGGGGTTTTTTTTTTGGTGGAAGAGGGAATCTTTCACTGAGATGAATGTAAATAGGCGGAGAGATATAAGTAGAAGGCAAAATGGCAAGAGCTCAGTTGGTTCATATTCAACAATGCCTGGAATCATGTTGCATTAGGGAGCTAAGAGCGCCCGGAATGGTGCTTCTTAAGCATGTTGCAGGGAATTCGAGGCAACCTGCTCAGCTCAAACACGTTGTACTCAGGCAATATCGCCCGTCGTAACCAAAGAAATAATTGCAAGCCAGTATAATTGCGAGAGACCGTTGTTGCACTACTAGTACTACTATAAAGTCCCCGCATCGTGGTTGGGCAAGTATGCGAGCACTTCATAATAGAAATCTGCCTTTGCAGATGTTGAGCAGGGCTATCGTCTTGCAGCATACATGATTCCTCCCGAGGAAAGTCCGTCAGGTAAAGTCGTGCACCTTCCATGTTAAATGTCTCCGCTAACTTCAACAGACCATCTCAACAGAGATCCTCTTCCTGGTGCCATCGTACATCTACCCACACTTGCAGTCCGCAAATCTATCCATACTGTGCATCGCGCGCCTGTCGTTCTTTAACTTTACCGCTTTATATTCACCCCCAAACCATCTAGCTTGTGCTCTCCCCGGGTCATCTACTCCACTCTAATCAGCCAATTCTACCACCAATCGACGGCACCTCAACCTTCGTGACAGGCCGAAAGCTCTTACAACACCCAGACAAATACTACTTATCGAATCCCAACGATGTCTTCCAATGTACCTATACCCTACTCTTTAGCCTCCATTTACGTCACACTAACATCCATTTTCCCTAGAAGACCAAAAGCGAAAGTTGCAACTCGAACAGTCGGAAACAGCAGAGGAATGAGTTCGCAAAACTGTCACTCACACAAGCTGTATGCCACGTTTATCCTTCGCCACCGAGGCCGCTACTGCCCGATAGATAAATACTAAGTGGCAATAGAGCGATGAGCTACAGATGCTCTATAGAAAGATACGTACCTCGACGAAAGAAACTCAGTGCCTGGAGGCCCGTAGAGACGCTCTTATTGCTCACTTCTTCGATAGTCGGGGAAGGGTACGTACTGCGGCTGAAAGGTGTGCGGAAGAGCATGAAGAGACCAATGATACTGGTGATGTTGAGACCATTGTAAACGGTGATGGCAATCAGAAGAATCAGGATCCATAAGGCAATGGAACTGAGAAAGGCAAATCATAAGTTGTCGAGAAAGCTGAAACTGCGCCGTGCTTCCTCGGGATTTCGAGCTAGATTGCGCTTTCTGTTAGGTATTGGCGGTCCATGAGCAAACTGTGAGTACAGATAAGACCCGTGGTCAGATAGAAGATAGTTATATTAAGTCTCCGGACTTCATTCAGGTGATCATCGCCCTATAAATTCTGGTACTATTGAGCTAGAAGCAAGAGCATGATGTGCAACATCCTCAAGAATTATTAGCTTACGCATTTTGTAGGTCTCTTCACAAGATCCCGACGCGCCAAGCCGACTGATGCAATATCATCGATGCGAAATCCGCTCCCAGCCCATCATCCATACCGCCTCCACAGACGGATAGGAATGCATCAGACAGTACCTCTACCTGTTAATCGCAAACAAGCCCTTCTCGGATGACGGCCCGCGAGTACTCCACCCGCAGGCAAAAATATAATAATGCAAAA
>KV907496.1:1209502-1420128 GCA_001990825.1 Aspergillus carbonarius ITEM 5010
TGATGTAATGATAGCCTTTTTTTGACACTATGACCTATTCATAAAAACAATGCACATGAGACAGTAATACCACCACTACCACCCAAAGTCGATCAACATTGCTTACAATCACTTTCCGGGCATTTGTAAAATTCAGACTCAGATCTAGTCCTCTACGTCTTTGAGGCTATCTACCGAGTGAGCTTGCCCTGATCAGCAATTCCTAGGACGAATCACCGATGGACGGTGCTATCGCTACTCCGGTTTCATCCAAAAGAAGATGCAGGTAACAATCGGATGCAACTAGTTCTTCTGTAATGCAATCCATACAGTAAGAAGTTCTATCATACCGGGGTTCGTGATTTAATAGATATAGTCTCCCAGTGGCAGAACTGCGTATTCGTACTTGAACAACCAGTTGGACGACGGATATGCTGAAGAAAATCATCTTCCGAGTTGAATTGCAATCGATCTGGATTGTCTCCACACCAGCATACATTTTCGGCCTAGTGGTTTTTAACCCAGTCCGGGGGGATACCTGGTATGGTAACATGGGCCGCGGTTCGAGACCCTGTGCCAGCAATTCCCCGTGATGCCGCAATGCAACCCAGGTGGAACATCTGATACTCTTCTTGTTGCTTTATCTCCCTTTCTTTCTTCCCTTGTTTCCTCCACTCTTACCCCGTCACCACTGTTCCAGGTCGCAATGCAACCCTTCGTTACCCCTCCGCAACCCCACTTGATGTCGTGTCACGTCGATCGTGATGCCTCCTACAACATTCGGTAATGTAGGTCACGTTTCCACCTCCATATAAGTCTGTCCGAGCTCCTTCTTGCCTGATGGTCTGCAGCTAATTGTCAAGCTGCCAAGTCAGTTAGTCATCGAAGATCACCAAGTCTTCAGAAGCCAGTGGCGCTGACCAATACGAGCCTTACTAACCCCAGCTGCAGTAGTTGCATCTCTAAAGCGGGGTTCCCACCAGCATTTAAACCCTCTTCTCCCCCTTTCCTCCTCGCACGACCTCCCCTTGCACACAAACATAATGTCCAAAGTTCAGGTCGAGCCCGGCTCGTTCAATGTCCCCGTGGGAAAATTTCCCCAGACCGCTTCGTCATCCGATGTCAATGCCGCCCAGGTCGCGTCGCAGCTCGTCGAGAAGATCAACACGGCCTTGAGCAAGGGAGATGTGCAAGCGATTTGTGACTTATTCCTCGAAGACGGCTTCTGGCGAGACCATCTCTGCCTGACATGGGACTTTCACACGGCCAAAGGCAGAGATGACATCTCCAGCTTCCTCAAGTCTGCCCGTCTCCCCAGCAAGATTGAGATTGACAGCTCGTCGCCATTCAAGGGACCGTATCTTGGGCCCATTGACGCGTTTGGAGATGTCACGGGGGTGCTGTTCTTCATTACGCTTTCCGACTCTCTCAGCAACGGAAGGGGCCTCGTTCGGCTAGCGGAGAAGGATGGCGAGTGGAAGATTTTCACCTTCTTCACGTCCATGGTAGGCTTTGTTGACCACGCAGAGGCAGTGGATCACAAAAGGCCCCTGGGCGCGCAGCATGGCGAGAATCTGGATCGCAAGAACTGGCAGGACCGTCGCACGGCCGATATCAACGCCGAGGGCAAGTCTCCGACTGTCCTAGTCGTTGGTAAGTGATCTGTTCCGCATCATCATACAGGCTAACATGAACAGGTGCCGGGCAGTCTGGCCTCACCATTGCGGCTCGCCTTAAGATGTTGAATATCGACGTTCTGATCATCGACGAAGAGGACCGCATCGGGGACAACTGGCGTCGACGCTATCACCAGCTGGTGTTGCATGATCCGGTGTGGTTCGACAACCTTCCCTACGTCCCGTTCCCTCCAAACTGGCCTATCTTCACTCCCAAGGACAAGCTTGCCGAATTCTTCGAGTGCTACGCCAAGTTGATGGAGCTAAATGTGTGGACCAAAACGGGCATCACGAACTCCTCGTGGGATGGCCAAGAGAAAGTCTGGACGATTGACCTGCAAAGGCGAAAGGAGGATGGCACAGCGGAGACTCGCACGCTTCGCCCTCGGTATATTGTTCAGGCCACTGGCCATTCTGGCAAGAAGAACTTGCCCAACTTCAAAGGCATCGACTCCTTCCAAGGCGATCGCATCTGCCACAGCAGCGAGTTCCCTGGTGCCAACCCCGACTCCAAAGGCAAGAAGGCTGTAGTGGTGGGAGCGTGCAATTCCGGCCACGACATCGCGCAAGATTACTATGAAAAGGGATACGATGTGACGGTTGTGCAGCGCAGCTCCACGTGCGTGATCTCATCGCAAGCGATCGTCGACATCGGTCTCAAGGGCTTGTACGAGGAAGACGGTCCTCCGAACGAAGATGCTGACCTTTATCTCTGGAGCATTCCGTCGGAGCTGTTCAAGGCGCAGCAGATTAAAGTCACCCGGCTGCAGAACCAGAGAGACCAGGCGACGTTGGAGGGGCTAGAGCGGGCGGGATTCCAAGTGGACCGGGGTCCAAACGATGCGGGTCTACTAGTGAAGTATCTGCAGCGGGGTGGAGGCTACTATATCGATGTCGGAGCCAGCCAGCTGATCGTCGACGGCAAGGTCAAGGTGAAGCAGGGCCAGGAGATCACGGAGATTCTCCCGCACGGGCTCCAGTTCGCGGACGGAACGGAGCTCGAGGCGGACGAGATCATCCTAGCCACGGGGTACCAGAACATGTCGACGCAGGCACGCATTATTTTCGGTGATGAGGGTGCCAAGGTGAATGATGTGTGGGGATTCGACGAGAGGGGAGAAATGCGCATGTGGCGCCGGACAGGCCATCCCGGACTGTGGTTGATGGGAGGGAACCTCGCCTTGTGTCGGTATTACTCGCGGTTGCTGGCATTGCAGATCAAGGCCTTGGAGCTGGGGGTCACCTCCTACGATGGTTAGGCATGCCAAGATACCAAGCCGGTGTAAAGAAGCCATGTCATTCCGAAGTCTCAGGTATCGCCAAATCCATAATCGCTATGCCGAAATATGCAAGATGCATGCCGCACGGACTCGGAGCGGAGGTATTTATCCGTCTCCGTATCAACTCCATCCCAAAGAGGTAAAAGATCAAAATGAAAAATGAAAAAAACAGAACAAAAATCACAACCACCCTTCAGCCCTACTCACATACACCCCCAACGTCAAGATTACCGTATACACCTGATCCCCCTGTCCCAATCCCACCTCCTCCAAATAGCGCACCTGTCTAGCCTCCCACCCCCCAACCCTTAGCCCCTTTTTCTCCAGCCCAGCCAGCCCCGACCGCCTAACTCGCGGATCCGCCCCGCCACTAACGCACAGCACAAACCGGGGATTCTCATCTTTGAATTCCTCCTCGCAAGCCTTTCCATTATTGGTGTTGGTGTTGGTGTTGGCGTCGGAGTCCGTTGAAGCCGACCCCGACGCCGAGACGGGTCTCCGCCCTCCGGGCGTGCGTTTTCTCCATTCGAGCGTGATTCCGTCCTTGGCAGCACCGACACTAGTGAATTTGTATCCTTTGTGTGTTTCGCTCACCGTCCAGGCCTGTTGAGTCGCCGGGAAGAAAATCTCATCTGTAAGATTTCCTTCCCCGGTGCTATCCCCCCCCTGCGGAGTTTGATTTTGTTGGCGTTTGCAAGACGACGAGGAGGACGGCGACAAGTAAATGACTCCCGCGGTAGTGGGGAACTGGGTTACGTTGGCTTCCCCAGCCCCCGTCCTGGGACGGGTTGGGGCCGGAAGGTTGGTGTATGCGTCATTCTGGAGGAGGTAGATATCCCGGGCGTGGAGTTTGCGGGGACATTTGGGGAGGGATTTTCCCTGGATGGGGGGTTGGTAGATATCGAGGATCGGGAGGACGCGGTGGGAGGTGGAGGAGAGTTGTTGGATTTGAAGAAGTAGGCGGGGGAGGAAGCGTAGACGAGGAGTGAATTTGGGGGGTGGGTGAGCGAGAGGGAAGGTTTGTTTGGGGATTTTGGAGGGTCTATTTTCATGGATTAGTTTGTGTATCTGGATGAGAACTAATAGATGGATGGGGGGGGGGGTGCTTAGTACTTCGTTTGGCTGTAGATGGAGCTTTCTGTATCGCTGTCTTGAGAGGACATGATGTATAGATCTTTGTATCTACCTATGTAGGTAGGAAATACTAAGAGTAATATGGATGAAAATCAAGTACTAAAAGTATGACCCTCCAAACATCAAAAAAAAAACTAGAAGACAAGCCACATTTATGTATCCATCCTTCAAGTCGGTGCACCCACATATCCCCCGATCAACTCGTACTCGTTTCCACCGCACGGCCAAAAAACACTACCTAGGTGCCTACCGGGCATTTTCCGTCCCTAGTACCTCCCATCAAACACATCCCTTCAAGCTTATTCTTTTTTTATCCACTTGGCAGCACCCACTGGGCTGAACGCTGCCCTAAGAATTCAGCCAGCCTCTATCGGAACTTCTAATTCGCGAACCGGAGGACATGTGGGGCGGGTATTAGCAGATCGGGATATCGGATACGGATACGATCACTGCCGAGCCCTTGAACTGTCCGTTTCGCGGTACGAGTACGACTTATTAAGCGGGTTTGAAACGGTCTACCCCTGGTCGGTGCAGCCATCGATTGAAACATCGGCGATGAAATGGTTTATACGGTCCGGACCTTAGATGTGGGATGGGTTACGTATTCGTTTTGTTTCATTTCCGATGGGATTGATTATGCGAGGCTCCGTGGGCGGGCTTGGCTGAGGCAGTGTCGGGTCCGATGTCAAGGATGCAGGATTGGGGCTGACTCGTGGAGGTGGAGGATTCTGTCAGGTAAAGGATGCGATGCGATGAGACTGCCTGTTTAGGATTCCTGTGCGGTGAGATGACAGCCTTGTGTAGTTACTGTATGGCTTGGGTATTGGGTTAGCGTACTTGCTTCTTTGTGGTTAGAGTTGGTGGCTTTCTCCTGTCGTTTAATTTAATTTTGTGCTAGTAGTCGGATCGTGTTCGTGGAATAGAGTAAATTGATGCTGTCTGCTTTCTAGTTATTCACTCTGGGTGGATTCGAGCTAACTGTCTCTGATTCAGTCTTTGCTCTGGTGATGGATAGGTCAAGACTAACTAAGTAGCATCTACTGCAATTAGATAAAGATACAGACCATAGCTGATAAGATCTAGATCATGAAATTTACTTCTTGAGAATTAAGTACTAATTAGC
Organism: Aspergillus carbonarius ITEM 5010; assembly: GCA_001990825.1. Classification (NCBI taxonomy): domain Eukaryota; kingdom Fungi; phylum Ascomycota; class Eurotiomycetes; order Eurotiales; family Aspergillaceae; genus Aspergillus; species Aspergillus carbonarius. The sequence continues at coordinate 1,214,695 of KV907496.1, forward strand.
AGGGGGTGTCTGCGACGCGTCGACGCGTTCAATCCACACTCAGTGAATATGTTCCGTAAGTTGACTATATTGCGCTGTGTGCACTTGACCAAATCGAGTAGAATATGTAGAATGACAACAGGACCCGATCATATTTATATACAGAGTCTTACGACCCTGAACACCCTACAATGTACGAAGTACCATTGACAGAAGAATCTGGATGAATGACAGCAGAATCACTCCAAAACCCGACCGCCCCCACAAAACCCGCCAAAAGCCGAGCGAGCATCCAACTAACCGTGCAGGAAAGAAAATGTGGGTCAGATCAACCACATGGCCTGACCCTACCATAGTATTTCCATGTTACTATACTCTGTCGTAAACTCAAGAGAATGTAAAGCCTGATTCTAATAGAATTAAACTTACCGATGTCATCATGACTATTCCAATAATATAAACCTACCCCTTCCACCCACTACAACTCACCACTATCATTCCCGTCCACCAAAAGAAACATACTCCAACTATCCAAAATGCTCACAACAAGCACCCTCCCTAAACCCTTTTGTATAGCCCAAGCAATAGGTCTCAGCGGGGCGGCCTGCCTTTCAGGTACTCCCCCCCTCATTCCCCAAACAGTCTCAACTGATAACAAAAAAAAAGGAACAATCTTCTCCCTCACCTACCTCACAATCCCCACCCTCCTCACCACCCACCAAACCCACCCCACCGCCATCCCCCTCACCACTCTAACCCACCAATGGAAAACCCTCTATGAAACCGGCAAACGACGAGTCCCGCCCATCGCTCTCCTCACCGCAACCACCTTCTTGTACTTAGCCTGGGCGACAAGAAAAAACACCACGTTGGCGGCAATTGCTCCTAGGGGGAGTTCCTCGACATATGTACTTTCCGCGGCGTTGGTGTTGGGAATTGTCCCGTGGACGGGGATGGGGATGGGAGGGACGAATAGGAAATTGATGGAATGGGCCGAGAGGGAAAACATGGGAGAAGGATTAGAAGAGGAGGAGGCAGAAGAGGTGGTGACGGGGTTGATGAGGAAATGGGCATGGCTTAATGGGGTGAGGGCTTTGTGGCCGTTGATGGGGGGGTTGGTTGGGTTGGGTGCTGTTTTGCCTTGATTTCTTATCTTTCCCTCTTTCCTTCATTTTGGGTCAGTTGGGGTTGAGAGTATAAATATCATTCGTGTAGGGAATCCGGCCATTCGAGCTCGTCAGACCATACCAATACTTTCATATGAGGGTTAAGATTCTTTATCCCCGCACTTCCCGGCGGCCCGCATTCGAGATAGAGCATATGCAGTCTGCAGGACTGAAGGGATCGAGCTGATAGTACACCGGAATGCCATGTCGGGCAACCAAAACCGAGCATCTTCAACAGGAAGAGAGTTTACACCCACACAGTATATCGAAGAGGGGGGCTGAAGGATGTTATGAGTTAGATCGTGATGCTCTAAGAAATCACATTAGCGCTAAGCTCAGGCGCTTTCTTTGCGGCACCAGCAGAAAAGCTATCCCCCATTCATGGCATCCCTGGTCACAGATCCCTTGATCCGATGGAGAAGTTATTTTTACTTCATGTTCGGTCTTCTGGTTTCTTTCCTCATCATTAACTCAGCTGAGCGTTATGGTATACTAAAGCCAGGAATCATGACATTTTCTGCCCCTTCCACTTTCATATTAGTACATAACTGACAGAGGTATCTGTCTTTACAGACCGGAGTCTCCTAACGCGGTATTACGGTTACCAGCAAGACGTACTCCCAACTTGGGAGATTTCATTCACAATCAAATATCACCGTGACCTACCCTCAACCCATCTAACCCTAATGATGAATGCTGAAATGGCCCGTCAAAGATATGATTGGCCATGAGCATCAAGTCTTCGTCTGTGATCCGCCCGCCCCTCACTGTATCCAGCCGATTCAAATCAGAAACGGGTAGGGTATCAGGGAGAAGCGACTTTTGGTCAACAGGCGAGATTTTAGGCAAACGTCGAATATTAGTGGACTGTGGCCCTGCAGCTTCTGTCTGTAAGCTTGGCCCAAACATGCTGCTTGGTGACAGCGTAGGTAGGGAAAGGGGCGGAAACTCAAGTATCTCGAAGAAGCCGGAAACGTCGATGATCGTGCTATCGTCCTTGTACGCTGCATCTGCTTGCGACCATATATACATCTCGGTGGCTAGATCTCGCAGCTTTGACGCCTATGCCATGTTAGATCCGGTCCAAGCTAGTATCAAACACCTACCAGTCGCATCGTCGACGACCACTTGTCTCCTAAGGCGGAGATGATCCGGACAAATTCTTCAAAGTTTTGTCGACTTATTGCACTGGCGTCCTTGTGTCGCGAGAAACTCCGCTGGAGCTCAACGGTGGCCACCACTGCAAGACAATACCCGACTAAAGGATCTGATGGGGAAAAACTTCTCGAGACCATAAGATCGGTCAGGTGTCGTATCCACGACACATGATTGGAAATTGAAAAAGCCGTATGATGCAGGAACCCTTCGGAAACATTCTGCACTCCCCGAATCTGCAAAGTGAGCAAAAGCGGATGATTGAGGATGCAGAGGATGGTATGATACATTAATCGAGTCAGGAGCCATGGTGCCCAATACTCTCGCGCTTCCGCCATGATCTGGGGGGTGAGATTCGAGACCTCAATGCTTCGATATCTGTGGGCCAATGGAAGCTTCTGGCCCAAGTCCATGAGCGCAGCTGTCGTAAGCGAATACTGTGAGTCGGGATTCCATGGGAAGCTATCTCGCTTCGCGGTCACGCCGCGGGTGTTGATGTAAGTCATTGCCATGGACCAGACGTCGCTGAGCTCCACAAACACCTCGATCATGCTACTGGTCTGGGGTGAAGTCGTGGATCCACCAGCTGGCTGTTTCACCAGCCCTGGAGGTAGCGTGTAAGAACTGTGAGGCAGGGACGGCAAATGAGCTCTGGGATGGGTCATTTGCTCCGGCTCGCCGAAAAGCCGTAAAATCAAAACGATACTCCAGTAGCAACGCGCGCGTTCCTCACGTGCGGGATCGGCGACGGCGGTTGACGATTCCCGACCTAGTCGCGCACTTTCGGCAAAAGTCTTCGCCAGAGCGCATATCATTCGACTCCTATCTATTCGTCCGGCTGACCACCTGTCAGTAATTTCTGGCGGTGATATATGCATCAGGGCACTCACCATCTAGGTCAAGAAGAGTGAGCAGACACATTGCCTGTAATGTGGACAGCTCTATCTTGCCCCTGGAGATACGGCCCATGATCAGCTCGTATGCGGTGCGACTATTCCTCTCTATGTCACGCAGGCCGGCAACTCGTGTTCCCATATCGTCAGAGAAACGCCCGGCTATGGCCAATACGCTGTATATGACTTCGTGATCGCGGCTAGGGAAGGATTGTACGAAGCCATGGGAACAGAACAGAGGCAAGGGGCTGACAATCGCAGTATTTCAAGTAAGCTTCTGCCACAGACATCAGAACCTCCCGCGGCGGAAATGAAGCCGAGATTGTTTGAGGGGAGGCATGTAGTGAAGAAGGTATCAAGGCGGTGACAACTGTATAGGCAATGGCTGTATTATCACCTCGGTCGTCTCGATCCTCGTATGGTTGCCGCGATGAGGCTTGGGTCGACAGGTTGCGGCCTTGCTCTGCTAGGCTTCGAACCACGCCCGAAAGCCTTGCCTCCATGGCCTCGACGCGCTTTTGCTGGCTTGCGCGTTAGCTGGCACCATAAAAGAGGGGGGACTTCCGCACCAGGGCCCGGTCCGGCGGTGTCTGTCCCGGTTCCCGTGGGGGCAACAGTGAAGGACGAAATGGCCCCTCTTCGGGGGGCACTTCATTGTACGGTGCCGGAGCTGTAGTGTATCCGCAGATCTGATGCAGACGGGAACAGGTCCAGCACACCGGCCGTTCCCCGGAACACTTGGACTTTTTCCGGCTGGCTCTGGTCAGCTTCCTACTCTGAAACGATTGTTGGCGACTAACCGACATGGCTCGCAAGCTTGATGTGCACGTTTTGCAGGCCGTCCGGTGGGCTCTATTATATGTGGTCACACATAGTCAACATGACGAGGAAAACTCAACGCTATTGCTCCTAGGAGAAGAGTTGTGGATGAATTGAAGCCGAAGACGCCAAAAATGGCCGGCATGGCGTGCTTAGATACGGGGCCGGGGCCGCCTCCGCCCCCGCCTCCGCCCGGACGACGGACGATAGCAGCCATGAGGCGAACTCTTTTGAAAAGGAATTAGGGGATAATCTTGATACCTCCACGATTATGGGGACGTGGGATTATCACATGCTATCCGGAGAATTAGATCATACTGGAATCTATAATCCAAGTCCATGTATATTATGCGATAATGAGGCTGTGTTACCAATCTTACTAGCGTCCCCGGTCCCGCTCCGAGATCAGGAACACCGTTTTCCCCTACGCTGGTTGGCGCGTTTGGAGAGCAGTGGCCAATTACCACCGGAACCACGCACATCATGTTGGGACATCTCGATCTTCTACACCAGTAGCCACGTGGGATTAATCTCTTTTGGTCTACTTGGTTATTCTGACACATCATACGACCGTCGGCTATCTTCTGGCCTCCTACTTGCTCCATGCTCAACGTTTCCACGACGGCCTGACTGACAGAGGTGGAGATTGAGACTGGCGAGGTGTTGTTTGAGTGGGAGAGTTTTGATCATGTTGATCCAAAATGTGGGTTCTTTGGAGATCCAATCTATTGACATAGAGGGCCAATGCTGATTTCGACGGAGACCTAGACAGCGCATTCCCTCTCACCTTCGGTCCTGGTCTCCCCGGGTCTGGCCGAAATGAAACCGACGCGTGGAACTACTTCCACACCAACAGCGTCGACAAAGACGACGACGGAAACTATCTCGTCTCTGCACGGAACGTCGCCGCTCTATTCAAGATCAATGGAACCAGCGGCGAAATCATCTGGCAGCTTGGTGGTCTCCACGGCGGTTCCGACTTCGAGATCGCTCCAGAAGATGGTTTCGGCTTTGAGCACCACGCCCGGTTCCGAGGCCGTCGCGACAATGGAAACATTGAGATCGTGTCTCTCTTTGATAATGGTGCTCACTCTGCGCCTATTCAGACGAACCCGTTCTCTCGCGCTCGTGTCTATGAGCTCGACCATCGCAAGGGCACAGCAAAGGCTATCCGAACGTATGCTGCGCCTGATGGATTATCTGCTCACACGCAAGGTAGTGTCCAGATTCTGCCCAATGAGAATGTCTTTGAGAATTGGGGCCAGGCGGGTGCTATCACTGAGTTCGATTATAATGGCAAGGTGCTGTTCCATAGTTACCTGGACTCGGCTCCGTATGGGGTTGATGTGCAGAGTTATCGGGGGTTTAGGTATAATTGGACGGGGAGACCGGCGGAGGAACCTGCTGTTGCGGCGCTTCAGAGCCGTAAGCACGGGGGGGTGGATGTTTATGTGTCGTGGAATGGAGATACGGAGACGACTGCATGGCGGTTCTATGCCCAGTCGGATGGGTCGGAGACTGCGCATTGGCTGGGTGAGGTGGATAGGGATGGATTCGAGACTTTTGCGTCTTTTCGTGATGTCTCAATTAACGAGGATACAGTTATCATTGCTGAGGCGGTTGCTGAGGGGGATAGGGTTTTGGGTAGGTCAAAACCGAGTCAGGTTTCGTCAAGTGCGATTTACAATGAGGTGACACCTTCAGCTTTGAGGTCTCAGTGGTCAAGTGTATGGGGGATGCGTCATGATTTGTGAGGTATGAAACGCTTGAGGGGTTCACTGTTACATTTCTAGTACTATCTTTAAGTTACTCTAGATAAAACAAAAGTGTTTCTCGTATCTCTGCCATAGGTTTCAGCAACTCCGCACCACCAATATATATTTCGAACCTGGCAGCCAACAGTAACCTGCTTTACTAGTACCTCCAGCAAACCCTCCTATTACATCATTCAAGCCAAAAAAGAATAAAAGAACAGACTCCAGAACAAACACCCAGCCCCCTTAACCCAAAATACCCCGATTATAAGCAATATGCGACCGTAGATACTCCCCAAAGCAATCCAGCAACACAATCACAGTACTATCAGTTAAACCTCACTTGAACCATTCCCCACCAAGCTGCATGAGTGCCACGTCACTGTTGGCCCGTGCGCTAATCCCTGCATGAATAGCATTCAGCTATTGGTTCCTTCTCATGGCTTGCATGCTTAGAGCCATTTTGTCGGATGGATGGTTACCGCGCTTCATGTGAGTGGGACAAGGTTGGGGTTTGGTGCAGAGGTTGTTGGGTAAGGGGGTTTATGCTGAGATGTGTTAGATTACTCTGGGGTTTTGGTTTGGGTGTAGAGGTTAGAGGGTGCGTGAGTTTGTAGGATGGATGGATGGTTGGTTGCTGTATTTGTCGGGTGTTTGCTTGCGGCCATGTCATTGATGTCTTGACTATGGGGGTGGTGGATAAATTGCAGGAGTCAGATGGTTAGAGCAGTAGAGCAATGCTGACGGGTGTAGTGGTTGCTGCGTTATTCGGGTGCTTGCTTGCCGCGGTTGACATCTCGACGGTGGGAGTGATGTTATTGGTCGAGGGATATAGATTGTATATGTAGAGCAGCTTCATCGGATGGATGGTTACTGCACTCATTGATCGGGTGTTTGCTTACCGCAGTTGACATCCGGACCGTGGAAGAGATATAATTGGTAGACACGTACAGATTGTCATGGACCGGATGGATGGTTACCGCACCTCTGTTGGATGCATGCTTACCGCAGGTGACATGTCTCCCACAGTTGAGATATTATTGGTTGCTGCAGCTCATCGGGTGCAGACTTACCGCGGTTGACATCTCGACTGGGGGAGAGATGTCATCGGGTGGAGAGGTCCAGACCGTGCAGCTTTAGTGTGATGCTGTTGGATAAGTGGTTACCGCAGTTAACATCCCTCCTGTGGAAGAGGTGTGATTGGTGGGTAGATACAGGGGTTGAAAGTTTAGATCCTTGTGTAGTACAGCTCCGTAGGCTGCATACTTACCGCACTTCATACCTACAGAGAATGTGGTGTTGTGATTGGATGATTAGTGTAGGGTTTATGGTTTAAAGTCACTTTGTCGGGTGCATGCTTACTGCTGTTGACATCCTGTCTGTCAGGGAGATCTGATTGGTGGACAGGTGCAGGGGTTGTAGGTTTAGAGTACTAATTGTGTAGGGTGTCTACTTGCTGCACTTCATATCTCCTGCAAACATGATGATGTGATTGGGTGTTTAGAGCAGGGTTCATGACTAGTCAGAGTGACTTTTCAGAAACATACTCACCGCAGTTGACATCTCACCTGTAGGAGAGACATGATTGGTGGCTACAGGTATAGCCCCTGTATGCTTAGAGTGTCTTTGATGGATGCATGCTTGCTGCAGTTGACACCTCATCGGTAGAGGAGATACAATTGGTGAGATGATACAGGGATTATAGGTTTAGAGGCACTTTGTCGGGTGTGTACTTGCCGCAGTTCATCCTCAGAGAACCCAAGGATTTGACTGGGTGCATGGTGCAGGGTTCATTCTTCTAGATTGGCTATGTCGGGTGCATGCTCACCGCAGTTGACATCCCATCTGTGAGGGAGATTTGATTGGTGGGAAGTTGCAGGGGGTATGCTCTAGAGGGACTCTGTCGGGCACATGCTTGCCGCACTTCACATCCCTGATGTAGGGTCAATATGATTGGTAGTGGATGCAGGGATTAATATTATAAAAGGAGGTTTTCGGATAGATGCTTACTGCAGTTCACATCCCGGATGTATAATCAATATGATTGGCAGTAGGCACAGCTATGGAGCAATTTCGTCGCATGTATGCTTGCCGCGGTTCACACATTTCGCCTGTAGACCCAGTCTAATTGGTGGAAAGATGCAGGGTTTTTATTTTGAGAGCAGCTTGATCGGATACATGGTTACCGCAGTTGACATCCCATCCAGGGAACAAGTCTTATTGGTGAGCAGGTGCAGGGTTTATCATACTGTAGGGAAGTATCGGCTGTATACATACCGCACTTGACATCTCCCCTCTACATGAACTATGATTGGTGGCTAAGATACTTCCATCGGGTGCATGCATACCGCGGGTCACTCTCCAGGTGTATATGAAGATGATATGTCGGCGGCTTTAGAACAAGTTCATCGGATACATGGATACCGCAGTTCACATCTCCTCCGTAGGGAAACTCTTATTGGTTGAGGAATTGGGGCCTGTGTTCTCAGAGCAACTTTATATGATCGGATACATGCTTACCGCACTTGACATCTCTTCTCTACAAGAAAGGTGATTGGTGGCCTGAGAAACTCTACTTTGTCGGAAGCATACATACCGCAGTTGACATCCCCCCTATGGGAGACTTCTTATTGGTACGGAGTAGAGACACACAGGCTATCTCTTCCAGGTAATTCCATATGATCGGAAGCAGACATACCGCACTTGACATCTCCTCTCTGGAAGACCTATGATTGGTGGCTTCAAACAACTTTGTTGGAAGCATACATACCGTAGTTCACATGCCAGACATGTGAGTGACAGTGTGGGCAACTTCATCGGGTGCATGTATACCGCAGTTCACATCCCTCCTGTGAGAGAGATCTTATTGGTTGACAGTTTAGCCTAAGAGCCTTAGAGCACCTTGGTCGGATGTATACATTCCGCAGTTGACATCTCCCCCGTAGAACACATCTCATTGGTGGACAAGCACAGGATCTGCAGCTTACACCATGGATCGGATACATGCTTACCGCAGTTGACATCCCTGAGAATATGCTATGATGATTGGTTAATCAGTGCAGCATCCACATCGTTAGAGCGACTTCATCGGAAGCATGCATGCCGCGGTTTACAACATCTGGGTAGGAAGCATCAACGTGGTGCGGGCTCTGAGCTCTGTGACAGGTTACTTGTTCTCTCACCAGCAGATTCAACCACAGAAGTGTACCTAAGCTGGCTCTTGACACAGTTCACAGTAACAAGGAAGCCTCAGTAACATGGGTTGACTTCATCGGCTGCAAACATACCGCAGTTGACACCTCCCCTCTAGAAGAAATATGATTGGTAGAGTACCTGCAGGACATGCATGGTTAGAGCGACTTCATCGGATGCCTGGATACCGCACTTTGCAACAACAGAGGATACAACGCAGGGATAGATGTGGTCTGTGCGTCTCTAGAGCCACTTCATCGCTTGTCTGCTCACCGCGGATGAGCATCTCACCCCCCAAAGAAATCCCATTGGCCATTCCTTTCATAGCCCCACGCTTTTAGAGCGACTTTATCGGGTGTCAGGATGCTGCACTTATTTTGCAAAGACATGATTCCGTAGGGAATGCCACATTGCACTAGCTTGATTATTAACCCACTAGCAGGGTCTGTGCTTTACTGGGGTGTGTAACATGGCCTGTGCAGTAATTGAGGCTCATAGCATACACAGATTTCGTCGGTTGATAGATGCTGCCCCATAGGTTTAGTGCCATTATATGCTGAGGAACTGGTCCGTGCTTCTCTAAGGTGCATGCTCCTTGTGCTACTATGTATGGATGATGAAAGTGGCTACTGGCGGTGCATGGGTGATCTATTAATAATTTTGAATGTGTGTATATGCTTGGTGTGCAGTCTTGACTATTATGCGAGGAAACGATGGCGTGATAGTATTGGCCGGAATAGCTGCCAGCTGCAATGTTGCAAACTGCAAACTAGGTATTACCGCAATACCAAATTCCTCGGAAGCGGTCCCCCATTTCTCCATCCGATTTCTCTCACCCACTCCACAGGACTAGCTCTCCATTCCCCAATCATATCCAGTACCTCCGGATTCCGATCCCACTCGTATCGTTCCATCCCATTCAGGAGAGTCTCTACAATATCAGCTCTCACGAACTGCGTGCACGGGTTCGGCGTGGTGTGGAGATTCTGTCCAATTGCCAGCATGCATGGGCATACGTCTTCTTTCTTTACTTCCTCTTCAATCGCATCCCTGAGTTCACGGCCATATGCAAGATAAGAGGGGCCTTGGATGTGCTCGTCAATGAGACGAATGACATCGGCTGCAAATTTCTTGTACCGGTCTTCGGTCAACGGGTGAAGCTGTGGATAGGGTATTAGGTATAGTTGCATCTGAAATGGGGTCGGGAGGATTGGAGGACTGCGGGCTGGATCTTGCACCCATTCCTCAGTTCGCAGACTTTCAGCATACTCTACGATTCTTCGGCCCAAAGGATGCAGGGAGGATTCATTGGGGAGATCCAGACAGTCGATTTCGCGGACCGCTGTTTGGCTTGATACACGGAGGTAGAAATCCTTGTCAAAATGATATGGGTTGCGAATGGCGATGGCTGCGCGCTCGAAGCACTCGTTCGTGACATCCTCCTTGTTGATTCCGTTGGAAATTTTGGATTTCAGATCTCCTTTGAGAAACCTGCGCAGCCTGGGATACTGTTGCAAGGTTTGGTTCCCTGAGAAAAATTTCGACCAGTGGGCGGCTGCGTTGGTGCCGTGCCATGGGCTGCCGGGGGAGTTGAGTTTGTCGTTGATGGCTGCATGTTCGACGAAGAAGAGGTATGCGGATGCGGATATGCGATCCTCTAAAAGATAGGTTTTAGGGAGGTACGTTAACCACCGTTTGCCGAGTTTGTTGGTCAACTCGTAATCGAAAGGCCCGATATTGTTGACGGAAGGTCCTTCGGGCACGGATCCAACCTGCCGAATGAACGCACGCATCCAACGACTATGTTGTCGACCCAGCTCCTGGACCAGAGGGATGAGAGCGGTCTGGAAATAGTCTTCGAGGTAGCTGGATGGAAGATTTTCGGGGGCCATTTCGGTGAGCACACCCAGCAGGGGCCGATCTTCATTGACTTCTGGTAGGTCACCGCCTTGCTCTGCCTTCAACCAATCCTCTTCGGACGTATTAATCCTCTCATTTGGCCGGGCAGCAGTGCAAGTCCAGGTCTTGAAGAGCTCATATGGCGCTCGGTTGCCGCTATTGATGAGAGTGACGCGTAACAGTGCCTTACAGATCGCCACCCGTACATCGATGTGCTCACTGGCCTCAAATAAGGAGCGTAGGATGTTGATCTGAGATGCCGTCGAGATGAAATCGCTCAGCGCTACCAACTGAGCCAGCATTTTGATAGTGGTAATTTTCAATAGATGTTTGTCCGCGGTCTTTTGCTTCTCCAGCGACCCCAAGATAAAATCAGAAAAGTTCTGTAGCATTAGTTCGGCACTATCATGGTCCAAAGCCCTTCCGAGAGGGAGGGTCAAGGCACTTCGATGTCTCGATGATGCATCAGGAAGCCGCTGGATAATGTTTAGTCCAAGGCCGACCGCTAACATAGGTTGATCAGACTTCTGAAGCAACTGCATGACACGATACGCGCATCGCTCAACTAGGAGGTATTTGGAAGAGCTATTTGGAAGCCGGAGCAAGGAGAATTGAAAAGATGTTCCCAGAGCATAGAGAATTGGAGATGGTGCAATGGCCAGTAGCCTATCTAGGACAGTAAAAGCAGCGTCAACAGCCATATCGGAGTCATCAATGGTGGACAGAAAGCTGCTGCTGAACTGTACTGCCGGAAATCGCAGGTAAGGGGCCATTTGAGGGAAGCCTTGGAATAGAATGCTCTGTTGGTCTTCAACCTGCTGCTCCACAAATAGAAGGGCAGATGCAACGAGAGCCTCCTGGACAGGGAGGGGATATTTTGCAAAATTATCTCCCGAAGACCATAGTTCAATGAGGTCTGTGTCTGTAGTCTGCCATGGCTCGGGATCAAAATCATGATCGGCCCAGGTTTCAAGTGTAACATCCTCCTTGGAGGCACTGAAGCGATATTGCAATGTTGTAACGGGTGGAGGCTGTGCCTCGTGTGCCTCGGTTGATCTGGGATCCCACTCCATAACATGATCACAGGTAGAATCTTCAAAAAGAATTAGGGAGATTGCAGGGGCTGGTCGAAGTTCGGTGCATAGTTTGGATAAACCCCTTGATCGAGCAAAATCGACAAACCAAGCTCTCAATGTCTCTAGATGCCCAATGCTGGATGGCGTCAAGTCACTGTAGTATTTCCAAACGTGATCCGCCCTGGTTGCCCTGTGAGAGCCAGTCCCAACATATGACTGGATGGCAAACGGGAGACTGTCTGCAAACAAGCCGAGCGATTGTGTCTCATTGCCAATCTGGTGTGCGCAAGTGTTTGGGTCACTGAAGATGACATCCCTCACTCGAGCAGAGACAAACGGTGCAGCACTTTCGTTCGCTAGTGCTGCACATGTCCATTCTTCAGATGGAAAAAGGTATTGAATAGGCAGCCCATTCGGCCATCCATCCTCCGGCGTTGCCATCTTGGGCCCACGTTGCGAACGCTCCCTGGTCCACAGACTGTCCCGCTGACCTGCCAATCGGTCCAAGAAGGCCAGAATGCCATTCCATGGTCTAGGTGGGCATGCCATATTATCAAGTACACCGCCAAGGCCACTCCAACCTAGTCTTTCGCGTCCTTTGCATAACCCAGTCTTTTCGAAATGTAGAATGACCGGCACTAGGGACTCGAGCAAGGCTTCAACGAGCTGAACCTCGTCACCTAAGCCCAGGTAGTATAAACGCTTGAGCTTGCTGATTCGTCGCCCCGCGACAGAGCAAATAAGCTGTCGTAGACCCAAATCCTGTCCATTTTTGTATGATGGTTGTCGCAACATTTGCAGCGCAGCCTCAACATGATAAGCGAGCACCGAGTTGGCCTCGCCGATCATTTGCTTGAGCGTCTCAAGAGACGGGTACATGTGATAGGGTAGCTCAACAACTGATAGCACAAGTGCTGCATCTTCCGAGTACATGCGGTTAGCCAGCGGCTGTCTTGTGTTCGGATCGTGTACAAAGCGACTTGTCCACTGAGTAGCTTCCCGATAAACAAAGACCGATTTACTCATGAGGGCCGTATCGATCGCTCTTTTGGCCCAGTTCAACCTTTCTTTCCCATCTCGAGCCCGCTCTGCTCTCATCCTACAGTCAGCGATCACTGAGGACGCTAACGGACTCCCATTCTCAGAATAGGGATTTCTAGATTCCCACTCCACTTCAATTAGCTTTTCATTAAACCAAGCTAGATCATCCTTCCAGTTAACCCAAGGGTCATTCCGGGTGTCACAGACTAAGGCGATTTCGCGACCCCAGGTGCTCTGAATTCTCTGAAACATCCTCCTAGAGTCCGCTTCCGTGAGGCTGAGAAGGAAATATGCACTCCATGGCAACAGCGCCGTCTCTTTGCTAGAAGGCGTCAGAGAGTCGATATCAAGACCAAAATTGCAGTAGTGACGGTAGATCAATCTTGCCAAGGGCAATCGTGCCTCTGGGGTGATGCTGTCCATATAGGAACGGAAATCAACACGGAGCATGTGCATAAACGTGGTATAAGGGGAGATCTCGTCCGCCATTCCTTTGAGAATCTCTACGAGAACAGCCTCCAATCTCGTCTTGTGGGTAGGTTGCGGCCGACATGGGTGCGATAACTCTCGTTGACGCTCGGCGGGGGAAATGTCAGTCTTGATCGAAACCTCGGGGTATGCCGCAGTGGCCCAAAACCGGACCACTTGAGCTAAGAGGGGTGCCCATGATGATAATCCCGCTCTGATCCTGTCATTGGTTGCCACGACAGATTCGAGAAAGGCAAGGACGTCAGCGAAGTCGGCTTTAAAGCGAATAGCCCCATCAACTATAGCCGCAAAACATTCCAGAATGTTTTCCTCGGTATATTCTTCTGTTGGATTGGCCTGAAAAGACTTTACAAACTCCAGGCCAAAGCTAAGCACACCTGGCACCGGTACTTTACTCCGATAGTTTCGAGATCTAGAATAAGGCCCCGAGGATCGGGTAATGCGTAAGAGGAGATCGCTCTCCAACAAGCTCCTCCGTACGTATGGATGGGAAGAGACATCACAGGCAGCCACCCGTCGAAGAAAATCCGTCCGGCATTTACAGAGCTGCTGAAGGATTTCATCCACGGGGAGTTCATCCGCGTGACTGTTCGACAACGCCTTGGCAAGAAACGCATCGCGACAGCCCCAGAAAAGCGGAATTAAGGCGCGAAGCAGCGGTCGGCCGGCCACAACTGGGCTCTGGTCTGCTGTCAATCCCGGTATCAAGAGATCAACCAGTTCTTCCACCGCTTGTGATCGGATGTCGTCTTTCGTTGCCGCGCCACCAATAGCCTTGGCCAAAGCCCTGGCCTCGCAGACACTGATCTGGTCAAAGACCCGCTTCAACCCCGAGGCTCCGCCAATTGCATTCCAGCCTTGTGTCCGCCATGCGGGGGATTTAAGTGCGTCTTTGAAACCGTTTATTCCCGCCAGACGAACGCCGCGAGAGGTTTTGTCCAGGAGGGCAGAACGCAAGAGGAATGGGAATCGCTCAGATGCAATTGTGAGCCATACCCCGTATATATGTGGAATAAGACCACCGCTGTAGACGTGACCTAAGAGAGCAGCATTGACTTTGGTTGCCCATAGTCCCGAGTCGTTGGCTGTAATGAGAGAATGGAAGTAGGATGCTGCGTCGCGGAATGTCAGCCGGAAGAGATCAGGACGGAAATTGACGTCTGACATTCTTCCTGAGCCAATTGAAGATAGGCGGTGATGTATGGAGGGAGATGGAGAAAGGAAGTGAGACTTGGGTGAGAAGAAAAGGTGGGTGAAGGTATAAGAGGTGAGCACCAGACTGTTGCCGCTAAGCCTGTTTGGGGACGCCGACCGTCTGGCCTCAGCCTTGCGCTTCCATCAGCCCACTGCGATTTCCTTGTTCCTACAAAGACAACAACAGCATGGGATAACCATTGCTGATTAACGTGTCAGGTCCCACTCTTACAGCTCATCGGGATCTGCCCTGCCTGTCACAGCCACCCAACTTGGCCGTTGTGCTGCCTGCGTAACACTGGCCGTATCGAAGAGTCATGGTTTAATTGTATGAACAAGCATCGATGGAAGATTTGTGGGGATTCTCCGGCAGTCTCTCCACACTCTGCTGTATTCAAATGCGCCTCTCCGACCACCTGTTATGGTGGAGATACCCCAGACCATCAGCCCAACAAACCAACTACTCCTACAACCACTAGAGATCCATAGCTAAACTGTCACCGACGTTCTTCCATTGGCTCCCACAACCCCCTTAACCCGAAATCTCTCCAAAAGCCCCGCCAATGCGTCCCGCCGCTGATTCATACTGGCCAGCTTCCCCCGCTGAATCTTTCCACTGACTGTACGCGGGATGCGATCAACAAAAAACACGCCCCCATCCAGCGCCTTGTATCCTGCCAAGCATTGGCGCACAACCGAATACACCTCTTCCGACGAAAGTTTAGTCCCCGCTGCCCGTACTACGTACGCGCGCGGCGCCTCTGAACCATCCGGAAGCCGGATTCCTATGACCGCCACGTCCGCGATTCGCGTGTCTTGGAGGAGCACGGCTTCAAGTTCGGCTGGGCAGACTTGATATCTATCACAGAAATCCCCCATTAGCAGACCATGACAACATAATGGGGGCAAGAAAACCTACCCTCGCACTTTAATCAGTTCTTTGGTTCGACCAACGATGAAATACTCCCCGTTCTTGACATAGGCCACGTCGCCCGTGTCGAACCACCCTTCACCATCGACCGTCGTCTCACTACGCCCCAGGTATCCCGTGAATAGACCGGCACCTTTCACGTATAATTGCCCCGACACTTCATCAGCCTCGACCCGAGACGCACCGGAAACAAGTTTCGCTTCCCAGCCTGGAATGACGCGACCAATGCTACCCAGATCACCCTGTCCTGTTCTGCCGTGGGAGGGATAGCGGTGCTGAAACACAACCCCACATTCCGTCATCCCCCAGACTTGGCCCGCGCAGGCATCCGGGTGTAGGAGTTCCTGAAAGGTGGTCATGGAGGCGCGGTCGATTGGCGCACCTGCTACTCCGATGTAGCGGAGGGAAGTGAGCTTGGATGTCGGCTCGAGGGAATGAGGAGCTTGGTTGAGCATGTGCACCATGGCAGGAACGAGGTACGTTTCACTGATTTGATGACGATGCACGGTCGAAAGGAAGAGGGGTAGTTGGAACTCGCGGAGGATGTAAAGGGGATGGCCGTAGCGGACGGGGAAGAGGTGCGTCCAAAGGGAGCTGAAGAGGTGGAAGATAGGGAGAGACATGAGGCGGGTTACTCTGTAAGATGGGCAGTAAGTGATAGAGGTGTGCTGTGCGATGAGGGAAGCATGGGAGAGCACGGCCGCTTTTGGGAGGCCCGTTGTGCCGCTGGTGGAGTAGAGGGCCGCTGGAGTAGAAGCTGCACTGGCGGGGTCGGAGATGAGGCGGGGGAGTGATGTGCCATGGGAGAGGAGGGAGAGAAGACTGGTACTGTCTGTGCTCGGAGGAGGGGTCGGGTGCTGGGTATGCACAAAGCGTATGGTCTCGGTGAGGGTGGCATCATCAAGGAGAAGGATATGGTCGACGGGAAGGCGGTGTTTATCAGCAACAGTGAGCACCGTCGGGTATGCCTGGGACTCCGTGATGACCCACTTGGGCTGGGTGAGCCCAATGACATGGTCCAACTCGTGGCCCTGGCTATGAGGATTGGAGCCCATATAAACGCCACCAGCGCCGATGATGGCGAGGAAGAGAGCTGTGTAGAGGACCTGAACGAGGGGAAAGAGGTAAGGTAGGGCTTGGACCTTAGACACAAGATGGACGTACATTGTTCCCCGTATGCATCAAGACGCAATCACTGGGCTGCATGGCATGGGCCTTGAACCCAGCAATGAGAGAATGCACCAGAAACCGGAACTGGGTGGCATTGAGGGACCGGGAAGGCTCATGGGCATCGATAAACAAAGGCTCACATGGGTCGTACTGCACCTGGGCCTCCAGAGCGAAGGTGACCACATCGTGAGAAAGGGGAGTGCTCATGGTGGAAGTGAGGGTCTGGAGCAGGAAGGTGAAGGGTGAAGGGGGGAGAGCAGAACAAAAAAAAAAAGAGGCGCTGGAGCAGCAATGCCTCTTATAGTATGCCTCTCGGGAGTAAGCCGGGGCCTACGGAGTAAAGGAATGCCGGCGCCATCGTCGTATGGCCTTTACATCTAGTGACAAAGGCGGATGCAAACACCGCTCAAATGACACCGCCACTCAAACACCTCGCAGCTCACCAACTCGATAGACTTTCACCCAGCCTTCTCCACATTATCTTTCACGGTCTTCGTTGCCTCGCTTGTTTCACCATGTTTTTCAGTCCGACGTCATGCAGTTTATATTATGTCTCAACTTCAGCAAACCTCGACCATCGAGCTGAGACCTGATGACTTCCCCCCACCGTGTCTAAATGGCAAATACCTGGTTTCATTGTTCTATACAGTAACGCTTACTGTTTGAAAGCACTCAGGATAGTTCCACTCAAGGTCCCATCGCGCAACGCTTCATACACAATTGATATCCAACCACCAACCGTCTTCTTGACTCTTCCATTGATCGTCTCTGGTAACTCGCCATGAGTCGCCGAGGGATGCTCAATAAAGCCCTGGTGGAACGGAATACCCAGATCATGTCGGATACTTGTATAGACTGCCTTGGTCCCCACTCCGAGATATTCGGGAGTCGGTTGTGAGGCGCAGAATGCGGTGAGGACATCGCAGTAGATGACTTCTACTTTCGAGATATTCACTTTCTTCCACACATTGATGGCTGCAAAGAGGTGGGAATCTTGGCAATGGGGTGGCACCAGGGCTCCAAAAAAGACGGGAAGTGACATCTCGACCACGCGTTGACACCGATCACGCAGATCGAGTCGTGAAGTCGTGGACCAGGAACTCTTCATTGACTCGAATAAGTGTTGGGATAGTTTATCGATCACACAGGGTTCCAGCACCTGTTCAAAGGCTTCTGTTGTGGTCTGTGTGACGGTCTGTTGGAGCCTCTCGAAGAAGATAAATTGGAGGACACGCAGGTCTAGTGCCTGACATGCGACGTAAAGGGAACACGCCCCCATCATCGAGACGATATCAACCGCTTTCATGGTATACCGCGCCGAGAGGAATGCCAGCGAGTTCAGAGCCTGGTTCTGCATTTCTGCAGTCTGCACATGCGAGCTGACCGGGTTGGCGAGATATGCCAGTTCAGACATATAGGCCGCCATATTGATGTCCACCCCTTTCATTGTAAACGAGAGACTGGGGTCATCGGCGACTAGATTCGTGGGTAAACCATTGTTGAGAGTGGGATCGATCATTTCGTTGCACTGAACGAAGAGTATTTTTCCAAACATCTGCAACGCCAACCGGGTCTTCTCCATCGCAGATGTGATCGAAGTTGCCTGGAAATTACCTCCTGTGTAGAAAGTCTTTTCACCAGCGTCAATGAGAGGATTGTCGGACGTTGAGTTGAGCTCAACTGAGACCTGCCGATCCGCGAGAAGAAGATCTTCCAATTGTGGTCCAATCCACTGACTGGCCGTCCGGAGAGAATACCGGTCCTGTACAAGCCCGGCCCTAGTTTGAGAGACGCTACTTCCTCTAGCAAGTCGAGAACCTCTCAAGACTGATAAGATATTCTCCGCCGCTTCAATCTGGCCCGCATGGGGCCGGACCTGCGCGATGAATGGATGGAAGCTCTCCACGCTTCCTTGGATGGCTTCGACTGTGAGAGCCGTGACTGCCTGGGCAAGTACAGCTAGCTGATGTGCTTCATAGAGAACCAAGCCGGCGAGGGCACCAGAAGCGGCCGTGCCATTGACGAGGCCGAGGGCTTCTTTCGGCCCCAGTGTGACTCCTTTAGCACCAACGGCTTGGAGCGCCTTTTGGGCGGTGACTATCTGGTGGCCACCAACACGCACGAATATCCCCGGACTTCCTTCAATGGCCCCAACAACGTATGCGAGCGGCATCAAATCGCCCGACGCGGAGATGGTTCCTCGGAGGGGAATCACGGGCGTGATATCCTCGCGAAGCAGCTGTATGATTGCGCTGATAGCCGGCACGGACACGGCAGAATGTCCGCGCGCCACTGAATTGCCTCGGACAAGCATGGTAGCCTTTACCCACTCCGAAGGCATAGAATGAGGGCCTAGAACCTGCGCATTGGGCCGTGGACCTTTGCCGTTTGTATCGTAATCGGCAAGGATACCACTTTGGAGAAGCTGGAGTAAGGAGCTTTGCAACGTGGTGGTCTGGTTTGTGCGGGAATCAGCACTTCCACCAAAGCCGGTATTTACCCCTTTGGAATTTAGTCGGTCAGTGTACAACCTAACATCGGACGCCGTGGGCAGCTCACCGTAAATATGATTTCCCTCGCGAATCAATTCCGCCAGTGCTACCACACTTTCATTGATGGCATCGATCGTCTCAGGCCTATCGGTAAGGCGAGGCCGGCAGCCGTACCTACAATGACCATTACTTCCATTCATGTGGTAGGGAACCAATGATCGCTGTGTTGGCTCACCTGGCTACCGCAACAACACCGGCAAGAGTGAGGGTATTACCATCGATTTCAAGATCGCCATCTCGAAGCACCTTTTGTAAGTCATTCCAGTGTGCCGTTGTTGCCTCCAGATGACCTTCTGGGATGTATTTGTTGAGCATGGTAAAATATATGGGCACAGATGGATAATTCAGGCTTGCATTTCTTCCAGGAGTTGGGCCTGTGGTCTGCCAAGGCCTATATATAATTACTCGTCTTGGTCGCTGGTCATTCGGACTGGGAAGTCGGCAGCCGTCCAAGTGCCTGATTTGAGGAAAAGATGAAACGCCCCGGATAACCTCGGGAGCAGCACCGGATTAGTGACAAGAAGCGAGGAAAGCGCCTTGACTCGTTCGATTGCCACCAGCTGAAAACACGCGCGGGATTTGCCTGGCCGGGACTAATGCATGTCTCAGAAAAAGAAACCCGGGCAGGCGCTCCCACCGCCTGGCGCTTGCTGCTCATAATTCTATTGACCTATCTATGCACTCCGTACATCATACTTAATTGGAGCATAGCCTGAAATAACGCACTTGATAAGATGGACCCCATGTTCAGCACTCGATGTGCCATTGGTAGATTTGGTATCCTCAGTCGGGCCTTCTTCAGGGATCCGAGTTATTGGCGGGAGATCGACATCATGCTTGATCTATTAGGAATCTACTGCCGATCTCCATTCCCACAATTCGGGTCTATTATTGTGAAGGAGCCAGTATCGCACATGCCTCCCGAATTTGAGTTGTCGCTCGGTCACTCTGCAGCAACTGTCAGCGAGATCGAGACAAGTGCCTAGGAAAACAAACATGGGCGTCATCAAATAGGGTGAAATGATTCCCCGGAATTTCGAGACATGTTTGAATGAAGGCGGGGTCATACTCCTCCCACCCCAGATACGATGAACCTCTCACCAGGTCGAGATAGTGAGGAGATTTTTCGGAGTTAAGATACACCGGATCAACTGCTCGCATGAGCACTGTCGGGGGCGGTCCCGATGCAAACCGCGGAGGTCGCCAGTCACGCTGCATCTCATGGGCGTGCAGGATGCAGTGCAACGCTTGAGTCCGCCGGGTCTCGGACATCTGACTCGGCAGCTGAAAGCTGGCAGCAACGTCGGCAATCGTTCGTGGATAGTAGTTTGTGACCGTCGGAGTTGGGAAGACACTGTCAATCATGATAACGCCATTCACCGTGTATTGGGAGAGTTGCATTAGGCGAGAGGCAACTTCCAAAGCCACACAGCCACCGAGCGACCACCCTTCGGACGTGCAGGCCACAATTAGCGCACAGCGCTCTGTTCTGAAGGCCAGATAATGACGTACCTCCCAAAATGACGTTGCCAGAACCAATGACCGACCTGACCAAGTGTGTATAGACAACACCCATCTCCCGAATCCCGTGGCCCCATTTGCCTCCCCGATCGAACCGGGAGTTGCCGACGCCGTAAACCGGCCTGTTCAGTTCCCCCAGGCAGAAATACGGGAAGACCGTGCCACCTGCATCATGGAATAGAATCAGCGGGGTTGATGGTCCACTCGTCTCGGGGCCTGACTGGATCTGGCATGGGTTCTGGTCCATGTCGATCGACGGATTCAGTATTCTCACAAATATCAGCCATGGGCCAGGCAGCAAAGGCTGGCCTTCTTATCTCCACCCTGATGGCACATGTGCGAAAAATAAATCCGTCTTCCGACGCTAATCTCATGGCGGCCCAGCCCGCATCTTGTTGATCGAAAGAGACCGACAGATCGGCGCGCTGAGATCGTCGTCTGATGGTCGCGGGCCCGGGCCGCTGACTCACACGGTCAGCTATGCCATCATTCCCTCTGGTTGGGCCTAAATAACGCTGCACCAAAGCTGGGAGCCACTGCCATTCCCGCTTTCTTCGGTATCATGTTCAAAAGAATGTCGGGCCATTGATGTTGGACCAGCTACGTAGGCAACATCACGTAGGGATGAGATGAATGACGATACTGGCCCACGTGCAGCCCGTGACCGTCCAAGTATGTGAGAAATTCGAAGGGTTATTCCAATAGGTTATGCTACTGAGTTAACATTGGCTAGGAAGAGAAACCGTATCTTTCGAATTCATGACCTGATGACAGAGCTAGATCGTCTGATAGACGAGGATGACCAAACGAGCTAGAAGACAAGATATGTTCAAAAAGGTCATTTCATTGACAACAGCATGCAATGCTCTGCGACGTTCTGACTTCAGATACTGCAATACTTAGATACACATTCAAGCCGACCTGGGCTTACGAGCCCGGAAAAGCAGCACCACCCCTACAATATGGGTCTCGACTTCCTCAAACTCATTCTCCAGCGCATTGACAAATACGTCTGGGCTGTCGTCCTTATTTCCAAATATCCCTTTCCAGTTGTAGAAGCGTATCGTCAAACGGCCGAGCAAATTGTGATGCGCTCCACTTCCCAGGACGGTGGCACCAAACAAGGTCCCTTCGGGCGTCAGGTGATTTTTCAGATGAGCGAACACGGTAGCCTTGCGATGACATGGCGGAGGTAGGCAGTGCAGCAGGTACATCAACGAGATTGAGTCGAACTTCGGTGATGCCGCGAGTGTGCTTTGCGCGTCTGGAACAACGAATGGTTGAAAGACATCTGCTTGAACACAAGTTGTCTTGCTGGGGCAGCCAATGCGGTCGGCGGCCTTTTCTAAGCATAGAGTGTTCATGTCGACGAGGGTCAAGTGCAGGGGCCAGTCTTGGTCACTTTGTCGCATTTTGTCCCGATGATTCATAGGAAAGAGCCCGGTACCAGCGCCAATGTCCATATGGCGAGGGCCGACATTGGCCGCAAAAAAAGCATCGAGTATCGGTAGCGGACACCGCCACACATAATTGTCATTGAACCAGTGAACAATAATGTCATAGGCTTGGAGCACCAAACCCGAATAAACCTCGTATCCTTTTGCCATGTTGAGCGCGTGAGAAAGAAGTCTCCAATGAACTCTTGAACGTGAAGGGACCAAGGTGCAATTATGACTGAGGGGCAGTGGTAGCTCATCAATCCCTCAGCAGAAGCATTACTCAGGAAATTTTTCCTGCTGGCTTGACGGGCATGCCGATCCCAGGTTTTCCTTTTCATTCTTCCCGCACGGCCACCATAGTTCGGCGTATGCCGCCGATCCGGATCGCTCGCCGGCTGTCCTCCAGGCCCAACAATGTTTCTAAATCGGAGAGCTTGGAGGAAAAATCGCTAGCTCCTATGTGTCTCGCGTCATCATTGTGCATAACGAACCAATCAGGGCAGGGGTAGATTGTCCTCTTCGGTGTTTGCTCTCAGCCCTCGTTCAATAATAACTCCGCACGGAGAAGCTTTGGCCGAACCTATTGGGCGGGGATTACCCCTAACGATCTACTTCGTATGGAAGACATAACCTAAAGCAGGAGGCAGAAGAAGCAAAAGGGCGGGGACCATCAAAAGCTGAAATGGAGCAGGTGGGAGGACGAGTCCGAAAATCGGCAGGCAACTATTCCCAGGCTCTCCACCTGACACATATACATGATATACCACAAACCCTCCCAGAAATTGGATGCTCTTCGACCACCCAACTGCCTTTCATTTCCATTGTATTTTTTCCCTAACAACGCGCTGTCATCATGACACGAGCCGAGCCAATTGCCATCATCGGTACAGGCTGCCGATTTCCAGGCTCGGCTTCCACTCCGTCTCGACTCTGGGAACTCCTCCAGAATCCACACAATGTCGCATCCAAGCCCCCCTCCGACCGGTTTAACATAGACGCTTTCTACCAGGCCGGCAAGCCCCGTCCCGGCATGACAAATGCCCCCGAGTCATATTTTCTCCAGGAGGATGTCCGGACGTTTGACGCCTCTCTATTCAAGATCTCTCCTGCAGAGGCAGCGTCGATGGATCCCCAACAGCGGTTGCTCATGGAGGTCGTGTTTGAGTCGCTTGAAAGGGCTGGGCTTCAACTGCAACGTTTGCAGGGATCACAGACGGGGGTGTATTGTGGCTTCATGAATTATGACTACGGCCAGCTACTTAATGCGGACACGAGTGCCTTGCATCCGTTTCTGCTCTCGGGCACGGCACCTGCGGTTCTCGCCAACCGTCTGTCGTATTTTTTTGATTGGCGTGGGCCTTCCTTTGTCCTCGACACGGCATGCTCCGCGAGTCTGACAGCCCTGCATCTGGCGGCGGAGGCCTTGCAGAATGGCGACTGCTCGCTCGCAGTTGCGGCAGGTAGCAGCCTAATCCTTTCCCCGGATCCCTATATTGGGGAGTCTCAGATGCAAATGCTGTCCCCTACAGGTCGCAGCCGCATGTGGGATGAGGGCGCGGATGGCTACGCCCGCGGAGAAGGCGTCGCTGCGCTGGTCCTAAAGCGCCTGTCAGATGCAGTGGCCGATGGTGATCCGATTGAATGCATTATTCGCTCCACAGGCATCAATTGTGACGGCCGTACCAAGGCCCTGACCATGCCCAATGGCGAAGCGCAACTGGAGCTAATTCGCTCAACTTATGCGCGCGCAGGTCTGGACCCTCTTCGTCCAGAAGATCGCTGCCAGTACTTCGAGGCCCATGGGACAGGAACTCCGGCTGGGGATCCACAAGAGGCATCTGGAATTGCCGGTGCGTTTTTCGATGAAGATTCTCCAGCCGAGGACATTCTGTATGCTGGATCCATTAAAACAGTGATTGGGCATACAGAAGCCACGGCTGGCTTGGCAGGTGTTATCAAAGGATCTCTGGCCATACAGCATGGCGTTATACCCCCGAATCTACTATTCAACCAACTTAGCCCCCTTGTGGCTCCACACGCCTCCCACCTCCGCATCCCTACTCAAGCTATTCCGTGGTCAAAGCTTCCTCCAGGGACCCCGCGGCGTGTATCAGTCAACTCCTTTGGGTTTGGTGGTGCCAACGCCCATGTCATTCTGGAGAGTTTCACCAGACCGGAGCAGATGCAGCCGGATCGCGAGCGTACCACACCGGCAATTCTCCCCTTTGTATTTTCGGCTGCATCTGAAGCGTCACTCACGGCGGTCCTGAAGCAATATATCGACTATCTGGACGAGCGCCCTACGTTAGAGCTCTTAGATCTAGCTGCTCGCTTATTTCCAAGCGATCCACGTTGAGCCATCGCCTGATTCTCACCGCAGACTCAGTAGAGAGCCTTCGGGAGACGCTAGAGGGTGAAATCGAAAAACGCCCTGGTGATACATCATCCACTATCACAAGCCGTCTCGATGCTGAGCCGAAAAGGATCTTGGGTGTATTCACAGGCCAGGGAGCACAGTGGCCCCAGATGGGCTTAGATGTTATCTCTCAATGTCCTCAAGCAGCGGGCTGGCTGAAAGAGCTCCAGCAATCGTTGGACACCCTCCCAGCAGAGTATCGGCCGACCTTTACCCTTCTAGATGAACTATCCGCTCCGGAGGCCAGCTCTCGGCTTAATACAGCAGCAGTGTCGCTACCACTGCGCACAGCCCTGCAGATCATCCAAGTCAAAATTCTGCGAACACTGGGCATAGACTTCGCAGCGGTTGTTGGACATTAATCTGGCGAGATTGCGGCGGCTTATGCTGCGGGACGGCTGACAGCGGGTGAAGCTATTCGGGTTGCCTACTTGCGCGGGGTGGCTGCACAGCATGCTGGCTCTCCAGGTGAGACCGGTGCAATGCTAGCTGTTGGTATATCGTTGGATCAGGCACAAGCAATATGTAGCGAGGCGCCCTACGCTGGGAGGGTCTGTGTCGCCGCGGTAAATTCGCCCTCTAGCGTAACACTCTCGGGCGACAGCGAACTCATATCCGAACTTGAATGGCTGTTTGAGAGCCTTGACCAATCGCCACGGCGTCTGCGTGTTGACACAGCTTATCACTCGCATCATATGGTTCCCTGCGCCGACCCATATATCCAAGCCATGAAGGACTGTCAGATCCAGGGACATCAGGGCTTCTCTACCACCAAGTGGTATTCCAGCGTCTTTGACGAGCGGGTCATGGAAAGCCTTGACATCCAGTATTGGAGTGATAATATGCTTCGCCCGGTGAACTTCGCGCAGGCATTGACAGTGGCCATGAAAGACTGCCCAGAGCTCGATATGATTATAGAGGTAGGGCCTCATGCTGCTCTTCAGGGTCCCACGTTGCAAACCCTGTCAAGCATCAAACCCGACGATGCTGATGTCCCGTACATTGGACTGGCTAATCGCAAATCTGGCGACATTGAAGCCCTGTCCCGCGCGGTAGGCTTTTGCTGGGCGTATCTGGGGGCGCAAGTACTGGACATCCTGCCATACGTCCAGCTATTCTCGCCCTCGATCGAACCGAAGTATCTGCCGGATCTGCCCACATATCCGTTTGAGCATAAACAGAAGTACTGGGGCGTCCCACGCTTATCCACCGCGCGCATTAATCGTCGCCTCCCCATCCACCCCCTCCTCGGTGCCATCACTCCAGAAACCGGCGAGGCGGAATGGCGCTGGCGCAACTACCTGCGAGTCCAGGACCTAGAATGGGTGGATGGACACCAGGTGCAATCCCAGGTCGTGTTTCCCGCCACGGGTTACCTCGTCATGGCCCTGGAGGCGGCCCGCATCATCGCCAATGAACGCCTCTTACAACTCGTCGAAGTACATGACCTGACCATTGATCGCGCAATTTCCGTACCTGATGATGCCCCTGGAATGGAAACGCTCTTCACGTTCTACCGCACAGGTAGGAGCGATGACACAATCTCTGGTACCTTTACCTGTCAGGCCAGCTTCGATGGGGCCTTCAGCTGCTGTGCTTCTGGGCGCCTGGAGGTGGCTTTTGGCGAGCCGGATGCGGTGCTCTTGCCACCACGAGGGCCCCCGACTCCGGGGATGCGCTCGGTGGATTCCGAGCATTTCTATGGAGAGCTAGACAAGCTTGGCTATGGTTATAATAAGTTCTTCCGGACCCTTCAAGACATTCAGCGTCGCAAAGATGTTGCATATGGTACCATACCGGCCCACAATCAAGATGAGGACTCGAGACTTTTGTTGCACCCCGCCACGCTGGACACTGGCCTCCAGGCACTGATTGCAACCATCGGATATCCCGGTGACGGCCAGCTGTCCGGCCTGTATCTCCCTACGAAGATAGCACGGACGACAATCAATCCTGCATTCTGCCGGACGAGTGGCAATGCGCTCCATGGCCCGTTCGGAGTGCAGGCCACACTATCCGGGACTGACAATGTCGGGATGCGCGGCGATGTCGAACTGTTCACCCTGCAAGGTGACGGAGTAGTTCAAATTGAGGGGGTTCAGATTGCCCCTCTCTCTCGGCCCATGATAGATTCGTTCGCCGAAGAGGTGTGGGGTCCATTGCTTCCAAACGCGACGTTGTCAAGTACAGTGGGCACTCCAGATTTCTACTCCCACCGGATCCATGGAGATCGCCTTGCGCTCCTCTATCTAAGGGATATCCAGCAGCAGCTGACAGTCGAGGATCGGCAACACTTAGACTGGCATCGAGGCCGATATGTGGCATGGATGGATTGGGTTCTGGCCCGGGTTGTCGCAGGGGAGCACCCCCTGTATCCTGCCCAATGGCTTGAGGGCGACGTTGCCTCGATCATCTCACCAGAAATTAGGGAGGCCAACGAAGTGAACGTAACAGGACTCAATGTTGTAGGCACCAACCTGTTGGGCTGGTTGCGGGGCCAAACCAGCATCATGGAAGAGCTACGCCGGGACGATCTCCTTGGTCGGATCTATCGCGAGGGCCACGAGCTTAACACGATGACGCGCAACCTCGCCGGACTTGTTGAACAGCTGGCCTTTCGCTTCCCTCGAGCAAAAGTGCTCGAAGTAGGAGCGGGGACTGGTTCAGCGACCCGAATGGTGCTGAGTCGAATTGGACGAGACTATCACTCTTACACCTACACGGACATCTCCGCTGCCTTCTTTGAGGAGGCCCAAGACACGTTTGCTGAACACGAAGATCGCTTCTCTTACGAGGTGCTAGATATTGGGCGGGATCCCACGGAGCAGGGATTCCAGGAGCATACATATGACTTGGTGATAGCGAGCAATGTGCTGCACGCCACCAGCTCCCTGAATAAAACCATGGCGCATGTCCGACGACTTTTGAAGCCAGGAGGGCGCGTGGCTATACTCGAGTTGACTGACACCGAGGCCCTCACCTCGTCGTTCATCTTTGGCGTGTTCGAGGGCTGGTGGCTGGGAGAAGGTGATGGCCGGAAGTGGGGACCCTTATTATCTCCTGACGGCTGGGATGAAGTCCTCCGGAACTCGGGCTTTGGCGGACTGGAGACCATCTCGCCCCCCGAGGAGTCCCAGGTCTTTGGGTTGTCCGTCTTTACCGCACAGGCTGTCGATGCCCACATCCAGCGGTTGCAGCAGCCACTGGCAGCGCCCGCTACCGGGCAATACCCAGACCTCATCTTGCTGGGGGGCGCGACCGCAGCGACCGACCGTCTGATTTCGGCGGTCCGAGATCTCGTGGCGCCTTTTTTCGGTCGCATCACCCATGTGACGACTCTCGAGGCCTTTGGGGCTCCGTCGGATGCATCGCTGCCGATTGTTCTGAGTCTGACCGACATGGATCAACCCTGCCTGCAAGGGCTCACCGAGGACCGGTTGCACGGCTTGCAGGCGCTGGTTGGAACTGCAAGCAAGCTCCTGTGGGTTGCGGCGGGAAGACCGGGCCAGGATCCGTTTGTGAGCATGACCAAAGGGCTTTTACGCTGTCAATCCTATGAGAACTCCCACGCTCTCTTCCAGCACCTCAGCATTCAGGATCCCAACGCCGTATCATCACCAGCAGTCATGATTGCGACAGCCCTCATGCGACTAGCTCACATTGAGATCGGTAATGACTACACACTTGCGAGCTCTACTGAGAGCCCAGAACGGGAGTTTCTGGTGGAGGATGACGGGATATTAAAGATTCCCCGCGTACGGAGTAGCCATGCGATGAACCATCGACTTCTGACTAGTCGAGGGTTCCCCAGCCCTGAACCTGTCGATCCCCAG
Organism: Aspergillus carbonarius ITEM 5010; assembly: GCA_001990825.1. Lineage (NCBI taxonomy): Eukaryota > Fungi > Ascomycota > Eurotiomycetes > Eurotiales > Aspergillaceae > Aspergillus > Aspergillus carbonarius. The sequence goes on from KV907496.1 coordinate 1,243,214, forward strand.
CATGCACGTGTGCAGATCCTGCCTGATGACGGCAAGTTTGCCCTGGCTTCTTGCCCCCTAAAGCATCCCTCGATCGAGACGGCTCACGAGCCCCGTGTCCGTATCCAGGTCCAGTATGCTACTCTTTTTGGAGTCTGCATTGAGGGCACTTTTCTTCATGTGGTCCTGGGGCAAAAGGAGAAGACCCAAGCACAAGTTGTGGCTCTATCTGCCGAGCATGCGTCGGTCGTTTCGACTCCGGTGTCCTGGTGTTGGGACGTTCCCAGCTGGCTTGCTGAACAGGATGAGGCCCCCTTCTTGAGTGAGGTATCTACAGCTATGGTTGCTCGGCATCTAGTCAGCAAAATGCCGGCCAACTCCACACTCCTTGTGCATGAAGCCTCTGGTGCGCTTCAGCAATCATTGGCTGCCATCGCTCCCCTCAAGGGCGTCAGGGTACGCTTTACTACAAGCACCAAAGATGCCCATCAAAGACCAGCGACGGTAAAGATCCCACCCCGGAGCTCATCGCGAGCGATTTCTCGCCTGCTGCCCGCCGGCGTCTCAGTGTTCGCTACGTTTGGGCCTGAGACAGACACTCGGATCCAGCGATCGTTGCCTCCTACCGTGGCAATTTATGGTGTACAAACTTTCTTTGGAACCCCCTCAGCCCCAGCAAGTGGAGTGATACATGTCAAGGATGCTTTGGTGGCATCCTGTCTTCTCGCGGAGCAACGCGTCGGTTCACGGCCCGCTGTTGCCACGGTCCAGCCAGAGGACATCGAGGCATATTCGTCGAGCAGTCACCGGTCGAAGATTGTGGATTGGGTGCATTCGGGGCCAGTTTTAGCATACTCGCCATCTGGAAGTTCTCTAGTGGACTTGAGCGCCCACAAAACCTATTTGCTGGTCGGGATGACCGGCGATCTCGGGCGATCGGTGTGTCATTGGATGATCACCCGGGGCGCTCGCTCTCTGGTCCTCACCAGTCGATCTCCGAACATTGATCCTCGATGGCTCGAGGAGATGTCAGCTCTTGGGGCCCGGGTCGTTGTCATGGCCATGTAAGTTGAATTCCTGGATGACACAAATCCTTACTGACGCCTCTAGGGACGTTTCGGACCGTAGCTCGGTTCTGAAAGTCCATGATCGCATTCGGGCGGAGCTGCCGCCTGTTGGTGGTGTTGTGAATGGCGCGATGGTCCTTCGCGACTCCCTGTTTGCGGAGATGTCGCTAGAGGATGTTCTCCATGTATTGAAACCGAAGGTCGAGGGGAGTCTGATCTTGGATGAGCTCTATCAGCACGACGATCTTGACTTCTTCATCCTGATGGGTTCGTTTGCCGGTATCTTTGGAAACTTCAACCAAACGGCCTATGCTGCCGCCACCGAGTTCATGACGGGTCTCGTGCACCGGCGACGACTCCGAGGTCAGGTGGCTAGCATCATCCATCCGGGTGAGATCCGCGGTGTCGGGTATGTGGCCCGCATGGATTCGCAGTTGATGGATGTTCTCGCCCAGAACGTCGGCAGACTCGTTCTTTCCGAGCGCGATTTGCTGGAGCTATTTGCGGAGGCCGTGGTGGCCGGCCGCCCGGATTCCAGCCGCACCCCGGTCATCATCGGTGGCCTTGCCATGACGGATCCTGCGGTGTATCCAGGCGTGCTGTGGTATTCCAACCCCATGCTGTGGTCCTACATTGAGTATTTCCAGCAGTCGGAGCTGCTGGAGGCCAACCAGGAGCAGGTGCCCATCAAGGTGCAGCTGCAGTCGGCGGGCACCTTGGCGGACGTGGTGGATATCATCGTTACTGGGTTCCGCATCAAATTGCGGAGAAAGCTGCATCTGCCGATGGATAGCGAACTGCCCGGCATAACCCTGTTGACGGAACTGGGAGTTGACTCGCTCGTGGCGGTCGATCTGCGGGTTTGGTTCGTCAAGGAGCTTGGCGTGGACATGCCGGTGCTGCAGCTGCTGGGGGGTTCCTCGATTGATGCTCTGGCACGGAGTGCAGCTGAGAGGCTGGACCCAGCATTGCTGTCCACAGATGCCTAGACTGGGTTGTAGCCGAATGGGTGGGAAGGTGAGGCCGGAAATTTGCTAGTGACTTCGTGTTTTGCTCTTGTTGAGCGCAGCATTAATCGGATATCTTCGAATTGATTGATGAGAGTATCAATCATCCATCATGATTGTAGTTTTCAGAATAACACATTCTGTTGCACCGAATATCCAGATACATTGTTTGGGGCCCAACCCGAGAGCTATTTGCCTGCATCGGGTAAACATGACAAGACGCTACTAATGAAGGCACGCTTCGCTCGCGATAGATTCGGTAATGCCCAAGCCTACAAGTATACCTATACAGCGAGCCACGTCAAGCGGATGATCCAGCTGTTCAACTGAGCTTTTGCTATGATTTTGGTTCTCTGTAGCCTGTGCGGGTTTTGATGAAATATAGTATCTCTCCGTCTACTCTTCAGATAGACGCGACATACCGTTTATTAGTCTACTGATCAGATCAGAGCCTTGACAGGTTGTGTATGTCCTTGATACGACATCGCGGCCGTCGATTGTATTCCTGGGTGTTGGGGGAAACTATAATGGAGGCTTGCAAAGATAGTGGTGACGTGTATGGTGATGGCTCTGCAAAGATAATAACCAGTCATCATTCCAACCAACATCACGGCCTGTCATGCACTGCTTCTGTGGCCCTATGAACCTAGGGCTAGCCCAACCTTGGCCCGCTGACCAGAGCATAATCATCGCGGGGCAGTCGCCTGACGGACGATCCTGAAGATCAAGCATTTGCCCCTCGATGTCCACCACGGGACTAGATACTTAGCCTGCCCACCACCCTATGGATAAAACGTGGTACCAGGTACAGGCACCTGCCTTCGGAGGGGATGTCCGCCACTAAGCGCGGGGGGATTTGCTGCCCCGCCTTGCCCAGCCACACCAGGCTGCATCCTCCAGCCAGTCCAACACGTGCGTCAGCTCAGCTCAGCTAGTAGCTGCCACCTGCCTCTCGCCAGCTCAGCTTAGTTTCTGTCCTTCCTCCCTCACAACTTCACATCATCATTTCCAACACCCACCACCCCATCCCAACCAAACATTACGCAACACTATACAATACACAATGTCCTCCCGAACCGCCCTCTTCACCATCGACATCCAAAACGAACTCGCCATCGATCCGCAAACCCGCATCCCACACGCCGAGCGCGTTCTTACAGCCTCAACCGAAATTCTCAAAACCGCTCGTTCCATCATCGATGCCCATCGCGAGACAAGCCGTCTGTCACCCTCGATCATTGTTTTCGTTCAGCATGAAGAGTCACCCACCGAGGGTGGAACCCTGATCAAGGGGACGGAGCCGTGGGAACTGGCTTTCAAGCCGAGGGATGGTATTGAGGAGGAGATACTAGTTGAGAAGACCACCGGTAAATCCTCGCTCTACGATATTGTGGTGATTGATGTGGTTGGAGTTGGATAGATGCTAACGATGGTGACGATGGCAGGCGATACATTCAAATCCAACCGCAACTTGGCACAGAAGCTCCGCGCGGCGGGAGTCACAGATATCGTGGCGTTTGGGCTGCAGAGTGAGGCGTGTGTCGAGGCGACGTGTACGGGGGCATTGGCGGCGGGGTTTCGGGTGACTTTGTTGGCGGGGGCGCATTCGACGTATGATGTTGAGAAGGAGGGGAAGACGGCGGTGGAGAGAGAAAGGGAAGTGGAAAGGAGGTTGTCGACGAGGGGGGTGAGAGTTGTGAGTTGGCAGAAGGCTGTTGGGGGGTGGGTTGAGAAACAGCGTGTGGGTTGAGTGTTGTTATGAGGAATTGGGGACGAGGGGACGGTTTCATGGGGGGTGAAGCAGATGTATACAATAGGAAGGACTGCTTTGGGGGAAAGATTATTTATTATTGCTGCATTATTTGAGGATCATGGAACTAGCTATGAGTGCTTCGCATAATCATACAGCGTCGTCGGCAAAACATCCAACACCTGCTGCTCCTGACCGCTCAGGCACCCTCCCACGACTGAAATAATCCTCTGACCGCCTAAGCCTCTTCTTGATCCTCTCTTTCAACTTCACAGACTGCAGTCCGTATCACATACGCTTAATACCAGCTAACACTTGCATGGGCGTCCCATCGATGTGCGCAACTCTTGTCAGATCCACACCAGCACCAAATGTCAGCAAGAGCTTAGGTACTGAATTCCTGCCGTAGCGTGAGAAAAATATCTTTTTTTTGTCATCGTTCCATAGCTGCAACATACCATATAGAGATATCAATGAAGCACTCTACATGGAAAGAATAGATATCCTCCGGAACAGCTGGTATTCTCATATCACCCGATACATAAATGGTGATCATGATAAGGTGTATGTGAACTTAGGTACTGTTACCATGGTCACACCCAGAAGATGAATTGAAGTTAAGTAATACGCAAACCACATACAATTATACCTACTGGACCGACAATCTCGATTTCAACCTCCTGGCAGAGGATATCGTGGAATCCATTACACGATAGGAACCTTGGGAGTCAGCTATTTTGCCGTAGCTCTGGGAGTGGTGGCAAGGTGGACTTGGTTACGGTCGGGTCTCAGACCAGACCCCCATCACTGTGCAGTCACTCGGAGATCCAATTGCCTGTGTCTGAGCAATTGTTGTTTCGGCGGGAGAGGAACGCGTGCCCGGACATTTATCGAAGATGGCCACCAGCCCTGGTTTTATCGACCATAATTGAGACACAGTTCTTGCACGCGAAACCTGTAGAGTCGTGTAATTGGAGTAGCACCTTTTTAACTGGGTCTGCAACACAGCAATGCTTCCCAATAGCTGAAACCGGGGCATACAGACCCCCCCTGGGTTGCGGCCAATGCAGGCCGGAAAACGTCTTACCCGCCGGGGTCCTTGATGGATCGAAATTGTGGAAATTGTGGAGAAAGGATGCGGGGAAAGGCACAAAAGCGGGGATTCTAGGGGCTAGGTCTCTTCGGAGGCCGGGGGCCTTTCCAAAAGTCACTTGATGAATTTCCAGTCTGTCAAGCATTGTTAGTCGTGCGTACAGACAGGTCAAGGCTCCACTGCCGGCATGTCCGGCGTGGTTCTGCTTCGACTGAGGGATCTACTTCACCCCAAAGACCTCGGAAATCTATTCGGTGTGGAGATACTCATGATACAAACCTGTGCACATATCGCTTGGAAGAGCTTCTGCTAAAGCTTCGCACGGCGGGGGAACGTGTGACGTATGGGACGGCACATGCAAGGGTGGTTGGCTGGCTGGTGTTTCGGTCTATCGGACAAAGATGCCTAACAAAGCTTGCTTGTTCAGATTTTCACATCTACCGGAGGCTTCCCAACTTCAGTTCTTGCCGTTCTTATCCCGACGGACCAGTCATTTCCGACGAAGCCGGCCTGTGACTAATTCTGCCCTGGGGCCAATGCCTACCTCGGCAGGGTGGTAACCTGCCCAATGTCCTCCGGGGCTACTCACTTAATGCACAATTGCTGGGTCGAGGACATTGCGGAAAATATGCGGGGGTGGGGGATGGTGGAGATTCCAACGTTGAACATGCCGGACATCGGCACTCCAGGAGGGTTCATCCCCGTATTTCCCCACAAACTCAATTAATGTCCTGGATCCGCCGGAGGACCGATGACGACGCTCGCTTTCAGATGCCCATCGCCGAAAGAGTGCCACCAGGAGCAGAAAATAGTATAAAGCCCAGGTGATTGCCTGTCCCCTAGGCAATCCGGCAGACACAGCTCTCAATCGCCACCCCCCCCCCCCCTGAGTTTATTCTCGAATTGCCTTCAAGATGCGTTCTTACAGCTGGGTCCCCGTCACCGCGGCCTTTGCAGCCCTTGCTGATGCTGCCGCCCCCTCCACCCTGGCAGAGCTTTGCACCGATTCCATTGCCACAGCTGCTCTCCCACCCTCCGAGTTCATCCAAGGCATAACCATCGATTCGGACTCGCTGACGGCTGAGGTCGTGACGAACAGCAGCTACTCCAGCGAGTTCTACCCTAGCACCACAATTAGCTACTGCAACGTCACCTTTGCCTACTCCCATGATGGCATTGACGGTGACCAGGTCCTATTGGAAATCTGGCTTCCTGCCCCGTCCGATTTTCAAAACCGCTGGCTCTCCACCGGTGGCGGAGGCTACGCTATCAACTCAGGGGACCAGTCCCTGCCAGGCGGGGTCATGTACGGGGCGGCGTCGGGTATGACAGACGGTGGCTTTGGTGGATTCTCGGATAATGCGGACACCGCCATGCTGTTGGCAAACGGAACTCTGAACTACGAGGCTCTCTATATGTTCGCATACAAGGCCCACCGGGAGTTGAGCCTGATTGGGAAAGCCTTTACGCGCAACATTTACGGTTTGAGTGAGAGCGACAAGCTCTACGCTTATTACCAGGGATGCTCGGAGGGAGGCCGCGAAGGATGGAGTCAAGTGCAGCGCTACGGTGATGAATGGGACGGAGCAATCATTGGTGCGCCGGCTTTCCGGTGGTCGTTCCAACAGACCCAACATCTGTATTCCAACGTCGTCGAGAAGACCCTGGATTACTACCCGCCCCCATGCGAGCTGGACAAGATCGTCAACGAGACGATCATTGCCTGCGATCCCATGGACGGTAAAACCGATGGCGTGGTAGCGCGGACCGATCTCTGCCTCGTAGACTTCGACATCAGCACCATCGAGGGCAAGCCATACTCCTGCGCCGCCTCACGAGGCACACCTGCACAGAACGGCACTGTTTCCGCCAAAGGCATTGAGGTAGCCAAGACCATCATCAACGGGCTGCACGATTCCGAAGGCCGTCGGGTGTACTTCTCCTACCAACCCACCGCCGCATTCGACGATGCCGAGACGCAATACAACTCCACCACCGGTGAATGGGAACTGGATATTGACCAACTCGGCGGCGAATACATTGCCCTGTTGGTCAATCAAAACGGCACTACCCTCGACAGCCTCGACGGCGTCACCTACGATACCCTCAAGGACTGGATGATCTCAGGCCTCCAGGAATACTTCAGCACATTGCAAACAACCTGGCCGGACCTCACTCCCTTCCACCAGAGCGGCGGCAAGATCATTCACTTCCACGGTGATGCCGACTTTAGTATCCCCACCGCCGCATCCGTCCGTTTCTGGGAATCCGTCCGCACCATCATGTACCCCAACCAAGACTACAACACTAGTGCCGAGTCCCTCAACGACTGGTACCGGCTGTACACCATCCCCGGGGCGGGCCACTGCGCAACAAATGATGCCATGCCGAATGGCCCCTTCCCGCAGACCAACCTGGCCGTGATGATTGACTGGGTGGAGAATGGCGTGACGCCCACGACGCTCAACGCCACGGTGCTGCAGGGCGAAAACGAAGGACAAAACCAGCAGCTCTGTGCATGGCCGCTGCGACCTTTGTGGAGTAATAATGATACAATGGAGTGCGTGTATAATCAGCGGTCGATTGATAGCTGGCATTATGATCTCGATGCGGTTCCGATGCCGGTGTATTAGACATCAACCGGGAATGTAAGAGATCTACTGTGTTGTATCTAGGGTACAGTTTCTAAATATGAATGATCCTGACAAATACAACCCTTTCACGAATGGGTGCGCAGGCAGTGCCTTCCCCGAGTCTCACAGCGGGCTTCATAGCTGGTCTTCCTCAAGAAATATGAATGGACATTTCGACAAACATCGGCTATGTCTAGAATTTCACGCACACAGATGAAGTGCAGCTACCCTCATTACTAGCGTCAGAGAGCTCTGGTGAGGGTAGGTATGTATGACCTGGAAACCCTGCAGGGGTGTCAGCTGCATTGCTTTAATTCCGGGCGGCCCACAGATAACCCCGATAAATCCGGTGGGCTATTCGAGTCTGAATATGCCATATAAGCCGTCGGGCTTCTCGAGAGCTGGCTCCCGCCCTCATCAACGTCGATACCAGCCGAGTAGAAAGCCTGGGCGAGATCGTCATGGTCGCTCACGCGGAGCTCTTGTCCGATGATGCCAGAGGTATTGTCGGTTGGGATGGGGCGGATGATCCGTCGAACCCAATGTAAGCGAGACTCCTCCTCCCACCCTAGATCGCGTCTTTCTTGCGCCGTCCTAAACCAGCCTGCCCAGGAACTTCTCGCCGGGTCGGAAATGGCTCTGTTTGGGGCTCGTCAGCGCGGTCACCGCTCTGAGGTAGGTTCATGCATGATCGTGAAGCCGGTCTGGGTGGGGGGGTACTCACTCCAATTCCAGCGCATTGGCCTCCTCCATGCCTGCCCCGGGTGCTGATTATGTCAACCACGATCTTGATCCCCATGGCCCTCTCCTGGATGCATTTGCAATCAGTGTCTTCGTGCTCGGGTTCGCGGTGAGGCCCTCTCCTTCCGCCGTGTACGCCGGGGGCTGCTTGCTGACACTGCCCGGTAGATCGGGCCGTTAATCCTGTCGCCACTCAGCGAATTGTACGGGCGGCAAACGGTTCTGAACCCGTCCAATGCCTTCCTCACAGTATGGCAGATAGGCTGCGCCTTGGCTCCCAACATGGCCGCTCTGATTCTATGTCGATTCCTGGCGGGCGTCGGCGGCTCGGCGTCCCTGACCATTGGCGGCGGAGTGGTTTCCGACCTCTTCCCCTTGACTGAGCGCGGCAAAGCGTCTGCCTTGTTCTCGCTTGGTCCGCTGTTTGGTCCGGTCATCGGCCCCATCATGGGCGGATTTGTGGCCCAACGCATTGGTTGGCGATGGGTTTATTGGATTCTGTTGATTGCTTGCGCAGTCATCAGTACCTGCAACGCCCTTTTCAACCAAGAAACACACGCCGCGGTCATATTGCGCCGGAAAACCCGGATTCAGCGGGCCACGAGCCCACGAGCGGATTTGATATCGGCATACGACCTCTCTCGGGCCACTCAGGACCAGCCCCGGACACAGATGTTCGTATTCCACAGCATGGTCCGGCCATTTCGGATCGTGTTCAGCTCCCCGGTCTTGATGTTCCTGCTGATTTATATTGCGTTCTTGTTCGGTCTCCTCTATCTTCTCTTTACCACCATCACCTCGGTCTTCACCGAGACCTACCAGTGGCGGGTGGAATTCACCGGCCTTGCATACCTGGGGATCGGCATCGGGTTTGTGATCGGGATCCTTATTGTGGCCGAGACCTCCGACGCAACCACCATTCGCCTCACCCAGGCGAATCACGGCATCTATCATGCCGAGATGCGACTGGCCAGCTGTTTGCTTTTTGCCTTGCTCGTCCCCATCAGTTTCTTTTGGTACGGCTGGTCGGCACAAAAGCATACCCACTGGATTGTCCCGATCATCGGCCTCGTGCCCTTTGGCGCGGGCTTGATGGGGATATTTGCCTCGATCCAAACATATTTCATTGACGTGTCCGGGGACTATGCGGCGTCCGCTGTTGCAGGCATGACGTCTGTCAGGTGTCTGTTCGGAGCCTGCCTCCCTTTGGCAGGACCGAGCATGTACAAGTCTCTAGGGATCGGGTGGGGAAACTCAGTACTGGGATTCATTGCGCTTGGTCTGATACCGGCCCCTGCGTTGATTTTCAAATATGGGGCCGAGTTCCGTAAGAAGCATCCCGTAGATCTGCGGTGATCTTCTATCATTCCATCACTGCATTTCCTACCATCTCACATCCTATCATACACGCCTTGGGTACCTAGTCTAGGTAGGGATTCGTCGGGATACATTTAGGAATAGTTCAAGACAAATCCCGACGCAAGACCATGATGTACTATGGCACCCGCAGAATTAAAAGTCCGTCCTTGGGGCTATATCTTCCATCAAGTCCAACGTGTCTTGGAAACTCTTCACTTTGTTCTTCGCGATGGCATAGCAGTCCGAACCCAAGATCAGCCGGAGACATTTGGCGCTCTCGGCGCACCGACCCTGCTCGTAGACCGCATCCACAATGATAGCAGCTGCCTTGGCAGGATCCCCTCTCTGGGTTCCATGGGCGGTGTCGTATCGCGCAAGAGCCTTTCCAAGGGCCGTACCGTGATAATCCGCATTCAAGCCCGCCGTCGGCTTAACGAACGCAGAGAGGAACTGGGTCCGCCTGCCACCCGGCTCAACTAACATCATCCGAATGCCAAATTCCTTGAGCTCTGCAGCCAGAGATTCCGTCAGACCTGCGGCGATGTGATGACCCGTGTTAGCTGTCGAAAAGAAAGAAAAAAAAAAAAAAAAAAAAAGTCAAGCCTCCTAGTGACATCGAACACGGGCATATTGATTTTACCTTCCAGAGCAAACTTGCTTGCGGAATAGAGGGCTGTGGAGGGAGCGCCAACGAGACCAGCCCCGCTGGAGATATTGACGATTGTCCCCGAGCGTCGAGAGCGCATATGCGGTAAGACACCTTTGAGCACGCGGATGGGACCAAACAGGTTGGTGTCGATCTGCTGCTGCATTTCTTGTTCGCTTTTAGGCCATTCTGCCAAGTTAGCATTAGAACGAATGCAAGTTGGTCTGGGACTCCACGCACCTCATATCTTCGATGCCTCCGAGGAGAGAGTACCCCGCATTGTTGACCACCACATCGATCGGACCGTGCTGCTTCACGAGGTCCTGGATGATAGTGGAGATATTGCGATCAGTGACATCGAGAGGAATCCATGTGCCGCCTAGGGCTTCGATGTCGGGATGATCGCGAGCCGCCTTGCTTGGCGTTCTCGCCGTGGCGAACACGGTGTGGCCCGCCTTGAGGGCGGCCAAGGCCATGGCAACCCCGAGACCGGACGAGGCGCCGGTTATAAACCAGGTCTGAGGGGTCATTGTGTGGGGGAAAAGTAAAGCCAAAGACGGGGGGGGGGCTTTGGTCGTTAGGGTATTATGGTAACTAACCTGGGAATTCCAACCGCTGCGGGGGGGTGGTATTTATCCCACCATGGAGTAAGTGAAAATGATCTCATACACGGTCATTAGCCGGACATAAGCTTAAATCCTTACAGGGGAAATACCAGTACAATATTGTGGGTCTTTCATGAACACTCAGGTGACTCACTTGATTGGATCAATCCTCACCTGCTGGGCGGGTTTAGCCGAAACACTGAAAAGTAAAATCTTTCAACTCCGTCCCCGGCTTAAGCTACTTTATGATCCATCTATGCAAGACTCAACCCATTACTCATAGTGGGCCGATGGTCTTTGTAGTAATCAAGCAGGTAGAAGATAATTTTATATCATCTATTATACTTAGATACAATCTTATATAAGAAATCAAGTTGTCAATATACAGGGTATATATAGTTATTAAATGATTGAATAATACATAATTGTTAAGAATCTTTCACAACTGGTTAAAACGATTTGTAACTTTTATGTTACCCTCACTACCAACCCCTTCGGGCCACTAAAGTAGTAGTTGTCTGACAGTGCGATGCTATATGCTACTGGGGAGATTACCTGTCCTGGAATATGTACTCTCATTAGAACCATCACCACTTATACTCGATACTTCCGATACATGCAATATAGCAGCTTAATCACCACCCCCCCCACGAACCCCGCAACTTGAACCCCCCTGGCACCGCCTTCTGAAACATCCCACTGGGATCATACTTCTTGCTAACCTCCAACAGCCTCAACCGACTGTGCAGCCCATACGAGGCAATCGGATCCTGAAAATCACACGCATAATTCATCAACTTGAACCTCGCCCCCGTGCCTCTCTGCGCCGCCTCATCCTCAATCCTCCCCAGCACCTCCTTCATCAGCCCTAGCACCACATCATCATCCTCGCCATCCCTCCAATACGTCGACAACACCACCGACACCAACGGGCCCCCCGTCGGATGCAACCCCAGCGAATTCCCCCCCAACTTCATCGACTTCTCCAACATAGACCTGGGATACGGCTGAAACGTCATCGAATACACCCCCCCCCTCAACCGGTTCCTCCCTCGCCAACACCGCCCGAAACACCTTCCACACTGTACTCAACGTCTCGAAATCCGACTTCACCGTCCCTGCCCATCGTCCACATCCCCATCCTGCACCCTCCTCATCCTCGCCGCCTCCCACATCGTCATCATACTCATCCGCCGCCGCGAAGCCACCTCACACTTCATCGACGTAAACTGCCTCAACACCAACGGCCCCGGCACCGCCTGCATATAAAACACCTGATTCGTACACAAAAACCCACCCCATTTCCTCTGATACGCGATCGTCATCCGTACATACAGATCCAGCATCATATGACCGTTCCGAAGCGCCCTCACCAACAACTCAAACTGCTCATCCAAATCACACAGCTGGTAGGAGACCCGCCCGCCGAAGATCGGGCCCTGCGGGAACGTTCGCATATCGTAGCGTGTCACGATCCCGAAATTGTTGCCCCCGCCGCGCAGCGATCTCCAGAGATCGGCATTCTCAGTGGAATTGGCGTTGATAATTTCGCCGGATGATAGTACGATTTCGAAGTTGAGGACGTTGTCGCAGACGAATCCTTCGCGGGACGAGAAGATGGATATTCCGCCTTTAGAATACATACATATATATATATATATATTAGCACGTGGTTCTACTCCCCAGGGGAGGGGGGGGGGTGTGGTTTGGAGGGAAGGCGAGGAAGAGAAATATACATACCTCCAAGAATCACTCCCCCCACACCACACCCCTCCGACTCCGACCCTGTAATACCCAATCCTTTTCTCCCTAGAATATCATACACATCTCCCCATTTCTCTCCGGCAGCAATTCTCACTACTTTTCCTCCGCGAGTCAGTTTAATCCCCCTCAAGGAGCGCAAGTCCACTAGAATCCCATTGCTGATGTTGGCGCATCCGGGGGTGAGTTGTTGGCCGTGGCCGCGGATGGCGAACATGATTTCGTGGTTGTCGGTGAAGGGTTTGATGGTGGTGAGGAATCGGGCGAGGTCGGTTTTGTGGTGTGGGAGGAAGATGCAGGCGGGGTTGGGTAGGGGGTGGGGAGGGGAGGGGGTGAGGAGGTGGGGGTAGGCAGGGTGGTTAGGGAGGAGAAGCTGGGTGGGGAAGATGGTTTGTAGGAGGGTGATTATTTGGTGGATGGTCATTTTGCTGCTGCTGCTGCTGGTGTATGGTTGGGATGGGTGTTCGTTGGTGACGTAAGGGTGTTTTTATAGTGGACAGGGGTTAGTTGAGTGAGATAGAGGGTAAAGTGATTGGAGGTAGACATCCTGGATTGATAGGAGAGTGTCGTGGGTGGTGTTTGGGAGGGTTGCTTTGGGTATATTGTGAATGAATCGTTTCGTGTATTTTCTGGTGTAGGGGATTAGGTTCCTTACATGGTGGTGGTATTTATTAGGGTTATTAGTTGGAAGATGCCGGTTGTGTGGCTGTACCCGCTAGGGCAACAAAGGATGTGTGGCTGCGTCGGAGATATCCAGTATGTGTTTACGTGCTGAGAATAGGAAGGTGCCGAGTAACTATCATAATTGTAATGACTCATCGATGGAGAAGAGGACAAGGACACAGGACGTGACATATAGGTGAAGATGACCAGATCATATGATGTAGGAATGATCAACGCAATCATAGGGAGTTAGGGCACAGAACCCCGGACCCAAATCAAGCAGTCTACGAGACATAACCACTACAGCCAAGTTCAATTATGTTTCTGTGTCTGGTCGTGTCGATATCAAAGCTATTGGGGAAATCATGCAGATCAATGACAGCTTTTCCCATGCATAGGTTGCACGATTATGGTAATCTACCTGTGCTGACCTTCCCAGATAAATCCTTCCATTGCTGCGATGATCCTTTCTCCCTTTGTTTGCTATATTATAGTTTCCATCGGAAAAAGAGCTTTATAAGGTATGATTCTTGTTCCTTTTTTATATTGTGTTATTGTGTTTTCCTCCTGATAACGAGGCTAGAAATTTTGGGGACTTCTGTAGGACGTCGTTCCGTTCGTTCCTCCTGTTTATATAGACGTATTTCGCAGTTTTATTTGGGGTTTAGTATCAGATTTCTCTTCTGGGATATAGTATGTCTCGGCTTGTGGCTTTTTCGTGATGAGAAATTCCTGTGTGGTGTTTACGAATCCAGTTTAAATTAATTCGTCCGGTGAGGCATTCCAACGGGACTTCGTTTGGAGCCGTATTTTAGATCCTTCGGTTATGACACCGTAGTGAACCTATTCATCCAGCGTAGCTGACTCCTTGACCATGTGTCTATATAAAGACAGCAACCTCTGCGAGGACCTTTTGGTGTATGCTTATCTGGTGCCGTACGTATGTACCGAGTTAATAGATCATGACATTTGCATGAAAATCTCCACTGACATTGGTCTGAACGTGAGTATTTCTCATTTTATCGGAGAGGAAAACTAGTACTCCGCGGTTGTTCTCAGTACCAGGGATGGGCGGTATATAGTCAGTCTTGCCTGGATAGGTATTGGTAGGCCGTTTTGTAAGACTTTAGCATTGTTTCCGAGGGTTTATGTTCTTAGTGAGAAATATGATAGACGGTGATACTGTAGTCGGGTTATTTAATTTGTCGCTGCGTACTTAGAGTCACTTATCTTGTTGGTACTACTATGTTATGGAGGATATATCTGATAGGAGAGTCTCTGCTAGCTGATCGAGGGCTTTCTTGAAGGAAATTTTGGGGTTGTAGGACTTAAATAGTCACGTCTTTTGCTACCGAATCTTGTCAAGTCGATGGACTGGTTTGGTCGTTTTCCATGGTTGTATTAAGAGTTGTCAGAAATCAAACATTCGACGGACATGAATTTCGAAAGGTTGGCATTGGTTCCCATGACGAGTGTATTGCTATTGGCTTCGAAGATAGGTGGGAAGGAGAGTGTACTCTTCGGAGAGGACTGGGGAAAGTATATAGGATAAAGTTTCACTAGGCATGGCCTTCACTGGAAGGTCCATTCCATCTTGATTCGATATCTTTCACCGGGATTTGGTTGTGAAGGCTGAGGAATTCACCGGTTCTGAGATACACTCTGCAGATACAGTCGTTGGTTCTTTATAGATGGTAGTTGAAGCTGCCATTCCCATGTATGGACACATATTAGGAAGACACAATTTTCCTTCTGGCAAGGTAGCATAAGGATGTAAAAGATTGTAACCCACGCAAGCTGTCGACTCAAGACGTCATATATCTCGAATACGAATCTGACTGCATACCGGCACTATAATCACTCTTCGACAACGGCTTATAGTCGCTGTCCCGTTAAGCAAGCTCCGCTTCGATAAGAGACTCCGCAGCCCCCGGATACTGATAGATGTGAACAATCTTCAGCCCAGCCTTGGCCAGAATCTCCCTCCACTCGGCTTCAGTCCGTTCCCGCACCGCGAAATGCGCCAGCATCATCATGTCCATGGCGCTGGCGGCTAGTGCAGGTTTCTCTTCACTGACCACGATCTCATTGAGCAGAACGCGTGAATATCCCCTCTTCAGTGCTGGCACCAAATTCTGCAAAATCTTCACCCCCTCTTCATCTCCCCAGTTATGCAGAATCGAGTGAAGGGAGTATGCACGCGCACCACGGACCGGCTATGTTGTAGAGAAATTGTGTGCTTGTGCTTCGAACGGAGGCTTGGTCGCGGCCACCACCGCAGCAATCACAGGTTCTCGGTCTTGAAGGATGATCCTGCCGGGATGAGAGGTATGCTGCGCTGCAAATAATGCCACATCGTGGCCTCTCCCCCCTCCCACGTCTACCAGCAGAACATCGCTCACGGTGTCATCGAAACCGGCAATCATCCGCTCCTCCACCGGATAAAGCCCCGGATCATACCAATTCGGCTTCCCGGCACGGTAGGCACTCATGAAAGAGTCGAAATGTTCGAGATGCGGAGGCGTCGCAACTAGCCATTCGAAAAATGGGAGCTGGGTATTGTGTGTACTTTGAAAGGGGCCATCCGGGCCCCCAAGAGTCGGCGATCGATATTCCGTCCGTTTGAAGAACTCGGGAAACCCGTTGAACGAGGGCCGGGCGGTATCATAGCAGAAGAAGATGCTGTGTTGGTACTTCGGCTCTGCCAGTCCATTGCTCAAGGAGGTCGCGCGGAAGACGCCGGCATGGCATGTGATGAGATGCATGGCCACGAGATGCCGGGCCAATCATTGCAGCAGGTCACGTGTTGGAAAAGCTTGACATCCACGCAGAGACGAAGAATCGCGGACAACGCCGGCTAAATGATTAGTGAATGCGTGAAACCCGGTGCGTGGTCTCACCTCCGCCCAAAAGCTGCGCTGGATGAACTCGCTGGGTACTTCCAGGGCAGCCACCAGCGCGCGGCTGCGTTCGATCAGAGCTTCTCTCGACCTAGGTTCATTGTGGTCAAAGGCCTTCCCCGCCGCGCTGAGGTCTTCCAAAACCGACGACACGGATGAAGCCATGTTGATTGTGTTGGAGATGGGAAGGGGAGGGGCGACGGTGGCATGGCCCTTTTAAAGACCACCCCGCTGATGGCTGGCCAGTTGGTGGATGAAACCATCGGTCGACGATTCCTCCCGTCCGCTGTCCTCCAGTCTTCTTGAACTCTGAGTTTAGTCGGCCGTCGCCTAAGCCTAGCGCAAGGCTCGTGTCGAAGCGACGGCGAAACGTATTGCCGTGGGATGCCATCGCTGCTAGGAACCCTAGAGTGTATTTCAAGGTGGATGGACATGTTTAGTCATGGCAGACTCACCAGAACCCCTGAACATCCGGGGGAACCTCAAGTTGGCATGGGGTACTCCTGCTTCGACCGTCAGGGGCGCGAATCAGCTCGGCCGAGCCTGTCGCAAAGGATGATGAGCTGCAGCCACAAGCCAATGGCTGGCATCCAAGCAATGACAACGCCGAGTGCATTCAATGGTGCATATATCCCGGTGCAACTGACAGCGATATCATTGGCACTTCGGGCCTCCACTTGCCGCCACCGCCAATGCGCTAGCGGCACTAGCCCGCCACACGGACCAGTGGGGCGGTGAGATGCTGAGGTCATGCATCGATCGCCCCACTTGGCCGGGATCCCCCCGGTCGAAGGGCGGCCTTGCGTCGACCCATTTTGGATCGGATGGGCCATGCCCAAAGAATATCTGCGCAAGACACCTCCATTCTTTCCAAGGACGGGACGACGAGCTATTCGGATGACTTGTTATAGACATCCCATCTTGCGTTGAAGACCCATCTGTCTCCCGTCGTGGATCACTCCACCCTTCGATCCATGCTTGATCATAGCCGGGCCATGATCTGACCTGCTGCACCATGGCGACTTTCGACACAGACGTCGATTTCAGCCAGAGTCGGGCGGCCGAGATCAATGTGGTCGCCTGGGTGTTTACCGGCAGTGCGATCGCAACCGTCTTCCTTAAGCTGTTTGCCCGGGGGCATGTGTACAAGATCCTCGGATGGGATGACTTTTTCATCTTCTTCTCGCTGGTATGTCTGAGACCTGGGATCAGGGGGAAACTGACATTGACAGGCCCTCAGCATTATTGCGGCAGCGTTCGTGTCACATGCCGTGACACTGGGTCTGGGCCGACACACCGCGGCCGTGATCGCTGAACATGGGATGGAGCGATATGCCCTGTCGGCCAAATGGCAAATCATTGCATTTCGTAGGTTCCCTTCCTTCTTCTATCTCCCGAGGCTAACCGGTGCAGCTTTTAACATTGGTGGGTCCTGAACCTACCCGCTTGGCCCTCGCTCACCAAACTAGGCGCATATAGCTTTCCCAACATCTCGATCGCAATTCTGATCACGCATCTCTTGGACCCTAATCCGCTGCGCACACGCTGGCTCTACACCATGGTTACCCTGCAGGTGATATTTGCCATGATCTCGGTGGTCATGGTGTTTGTGCAGTGCAGCCCTATCGAGACGCTCTGGGATCCCTCCGCCGAGGGGACGTGCTGGGACCCGTCGGTGTTTGATGACTACATGTACTGGGTCAGTGCCTATACCACGATTACGGACATTGTGCTGGCCGTGGTGCCCATCAACGTGTTTTGGAAACTACAAATGCGGACGTCCACCAAGCTGGGGGTGTGCATTATGATGGGCCTTACTTTGCTGTCTGCCATCGTGACGATCGTCAAAGCGACGTATTTGCACCTGTTCACAAAGCGTACTGATCCACGTGCGTATCCCCCTCACTTCATGCCTAATCTAATGTTGCGCAGTGTATGACGTGGTGACCCTGGTCATTTGGGGGCTGTAAGTGGTCCTTCTTCCATCGTTACGATGTCTGACGGCGTAGGATCGAGCAAAACGTGGTCATTGTCGCCGCCTGCATTCCCACTCTCCGTCCCTTCTTTCGCATCGCGTTTACGAAGGGCCCCCATTCGGAGCATAGCCCTTCTCGCACGCGGCCGGGATCAAACGTTATGTTCTCGGCTAACCCCAAACAGCGCCTATCACAGCGCCGTCCAAACGAGTCGGAGATTGCTTTAGATGAGAGACACCGCGACACAGAAAGCACCAATAGCCAACATGGCATCTGGCGGACACAAGAAGTGTACGTGGAGAGCGACGAGAAGGATATTCTGGGACATACGGATCAGGATTTGCGGAATATTATACCCGCCGAGTTACGACCAGCACGATGAGATATCATATTCAGGTCCGACTAAATGGGCTAATGCAAAGCGTACCTGGGTAGCCTTATCGTCCCATAATATGATCCCAACCTATACCCAACTAAACCCTAGTTGGATCCCGACATCCAACTCCGACTAGTCCGGCATCCCAACCCACTGCACCAATAACAATCCCCCCCATTCCAATCCTGCATCCACACCGTGACTCACCTTGATCCTTCGTCCCCGCTATCATCTCAGCAGTCACAGCACGCCCAAATAGATCTATATAATCCCCTCTCCCAACCTCGAATACAACCACTCTCTCTCTCCCCCCTCCTTCTATTCCTTTCCCTCCCCTACGAAGAAAAAAAAACCAAGAACCAAAGCAACTAAAATGCCATTCACAATCCGCCCCGCCACCGAACACGACGCCCCCGAGCTCGCCCACATCAACATCGCCAGTTTCCGTCACCAACCCTTCTGGACCAACTTCCTCCCTACCTCCTCCCCAACCACCGACCTCCAAACCGCCCTCCAGCTCAAAACCGCCCGATGTCTCTCCAAACTCATCGCCCCGGACGTCCACGTCCTCGTAGCCACCGATACCACCACCAACAAGATAATAGGATACGCTCGGTGGGCGTTTCCCGCGCGGGACCCGGAAACTAGCACCGTGGAGTTATCCCCAGAGGGAAAGGGATTGGTGGGAGAATATTCGAATGGGAAGGCATTGCCAGAGGGAATGAGACAGGATGTGTATGATGCGTTTTGGAAGATGTTGAAGGAGAAAAGTGAGGTTTGGGTCAGGGAGGGGGATTTTGGTATGTTCTTTTTTTTTCTTCTTTTTTTTATTTCTTTTTCATTATTTATTTGGTTTTGGTCGAGGGGGAAAAGGGGTTTGCTAATTGTGTGGTTGGGGGTTGTAGTGTTGGAGTTCTTGGCTACATTGCCCGAAGCACAAGGAAAGGGGGTGGGGACGGCATTGTTGAAGTGGGGGATGGAGCAGGCGGATAAGCGGAATGCGAGGGTGTATTTGGAGGCTACCACGGATGGGTATGCGCTGTATCGGAAGTTTGGGTGGGAGGAGTTGGAGGTGATGGAGATGGATTTTACGGAGTTTGGGGGTGTAGGGGCGCAGAAGTGGTTTGCCATGATGAGGGGGAGAATGGGGGGTGTTTAGTTTCTATGTGGGGGGATCTGTGTTGTAGAAGGGACTGAGGGGGGTTCTGTGATGATAGTTGGGTAGATGTTGGTATAGTTGAAAATGTGTTTATTGGGCATATATGGCAAGTTGGTAACGTGAAGTGTCCTAGGCGTTAATTGAATGGAAGTAGTGATGGGTATTTGTGGAGAATGACAGACAATCCCTTTGTACCTCTCTTGTTTCATTGAATTCATCTGAATTATGTGTTCATTGGTCTTATTCAGTCTCCTATAATGTCCATGACTGTCTACCTTCATCCAATGAGATCCCTATAAATGAAGAGTAAGATTTGATTTATCACTGATATATCAATCCAGTGATTGCAATAACGTCGCTCAGCCCACACCAGCACCACCTAACTATTCTCACGATAATACCACCACGTCTTCAAAAAATCCCACTCGTCGGTCTCCTCGTCCGACTTCGGCAATTCTGCCTCGAGCTGCTCCCAAGTCATGGGCACCTCCGGAACAATGATCGTGGTCAACTCCTTCTCTTTGCCAGTATAGAGTAAGGTAACAATCTCTTCCAATGCCCGGGGCTCAAGAACCTTGACGACACCGCGCGTCAGAAAGGATCCCAGGTAGAACATATCCTGTAGGCCCGTTCTGAAGCAGAATTTGATCTCACCCGAGGTATACGACCATAGGTAAATAGCCTTGGGATCATATAGTCCGTGGTCTTTGGCTATACACCATGGGTAAGTACCTGGGTTAAAAAAGTCGTCGAGGGGACAACGGGGGATGAAATCGGGTTCGGCCTGGGTTGTTAGGACTTTTTGTAGAAGGTTGGGGGGGGTACGTACGAGTTGCGCCATGATGAGGGTTTGTAGTGATTTGGTGTGTCACTGTACAGGTTGGAGCCGGCCTTGGGGATCATCAGAACTGAGAATAATCTTGATGGGGCGGCATTTTATATAGATGTAGGTCTGTTCTGGATGTATGGATATAGTCGGAATACTCCGATCTATACAATGAAGGATTTGCAAAAAGCGTCGGCATCTTCCTTCAAATGACGGCCCAGTCACGGGTTTGGTCAGGTGGCTGTGCCATGTCGGAGATTGGCTTCTTTGTTTATCTTCCACTTCTTTGAACTTCGCTTGACATCGACTCTGTCCTCTGATCTATAGGAGGTGATAGTCTGGCACAAGGAAGTGTCAACATTTCATTGTTCAACGTCTTTGTGATGGTCATTAGTAACCTGCTCTTACCGTCTTTGCAGCCACATTCTCGGGCATATTGCACTGGCTCTTCGGCCACACCACGTACAATGCAGCTCGATCAACGGAGCCCCCCGATAGATTTGAATGTGCCCGATCTGGGCGAGGGCACGCATGGAACATTTCCAGTTTCCTGGAAGTGGACTTGCGTTCCTATGGAGCTTAGAGAATCAAGTCTCCGTACATTCGGCGAAACGATAAGATACAATATGTACAATGATAATTGATATCCATGATGGAAGATCCGTACGTGAATCAGAACAACCAAATCATTTCACCAAGCTAGTCTCTCCACACCCTCCCAATTTACTCCGTTTCATTCGCATCCAAAAACTCCAACAACCTCCGCGCAACAGCAGATGGCTGCTCTTCTGGAAGAAAATGCCCACAATCCTCAATCGCCCCCCCAGAAACGTTAGTCGCAAAGTTCTTCACAAACCCAATCATCCCCTCCCCAACCGAGCTAGCACCACCCAACGCCAGAACCGGAATATCAAGCTTTGTCTTCGCAAACTCCAAATTCTGCTGCGAACTTGTCTCATACGCCCGATAATACTCAAACCCCCGACTCATGGCCCCCGGCCTCGAATACGCCTGAATATACTGTTCAAACTGATCGTTCAGCACCCCCTCCTTCCGAACCGTCTTCAAATTAAAAAACCAAGTCAAGAGTTCCCGCTCCCGACCTTGCGTCAAAATCTCAGGTAATTCCGGCAGTGCGTTGAACGAGAATTGCCAAAGACGGAGGTTGGTCTGATTCGACATGGGGAATTGGAACGGGGGTAGGAATCCCGGCACGGACGCGTCCAGAACACTGAGCGATTTGATTCTCGATTGGAATTGAGCGGCCCAGGGGTAGGATATCCATCCACCGACGTCGTGGCCGATGAGATGGTAGGGTTTATCTTTCAGAGTGTCGTGGATAGCTTCGGCCATGATTTTACTCACATTGGCGGTATCATATCCGTTAAGGGGCGCAGGCGATTCACCCAGGCCGGGGGGGTCGAGAGCGAAGAATTGGTAATTTTTGGAAAGGGGCTCGAAGATATCGCTAAATGCTTCGGCGGTTTGGGGCCAGCCGGGAATGAGAATCACGGGGGGGCCTTGACCGCCGATGATGGCGCGGATTCCGTGGAGGAGACGGGTGACTTGGAATTTGGTTGTCATGGTGTTGATCTTTGCGGGTTGAGTGTGCGGGAGGGATATGTTGAAGGACGAGTACTGCGAAGCACTGTATGGAGTAGTTTTCTTCATGTCAGGTAGGGTATTCACTTTATATCATATCTGATGAGTCATTTACTCACGCTAACACTTTGCAGGTCTAGATCAGAATCTGGCAGTTCCCACGTGGCTCCTGATTGGTCCAGAAGTGTCACAATTAGAATAGCCTTCTTCTTAACGCACTGGACTCAGTCAGGACTGAGACGAAGGAAATAAGAGGTCTCCACTTTGCCGGTTGAAGTGGGGGCCTCGGGATTCGGGCTCAGCCTCGGGGCGAATTTAGTCGCGCGCGCGCGATATACCTACTGTCTATATGTTGTGGTTTTGGGGAGACATGCACAAGAAAGCCAAGAACATACCCTACGTGCATTTGAATAGGTATTTCTGTCCCAGATGTTGATTTCTGGGTATCTTCGATGCGGAGAATGCATGCCTGACCACGTGCGAACCTGGCGTGTGGGGGGTTGTGAACTATATTTAGACACTTGCTTATGGCTGCGTCTTATCATATTCCGTGGACACACGAAGCTTGGTCCAACGCAACCCCAGCACCCTCTAAGGTACTAGTCTGGGTGACCTATTTTTCTTCGCTTAGATCGAGAAACGTGTATATCAACGATCGTTAATTGATCGCATAGACAAAGTGCACAATCTTCGAGTCTCGGTGCGTCCTACATGAAAAATATACTTCTGTTGTCTGCAGCAGGTAGTTGTAAGTCAGCTACATGGCTTCTCATTCTATGTGGAATTACGGGAATGTATGATATAACTACAGAATCCTTTTTCATCAAAGTTAGAATAATCATTTGCATAATACCTAGGATTCTTGGCCGACGCATACACATGACATACGCATCTTCCAGTCACAGCAAAAGGGGCGAATGCAGGTAGGTCACCCACGATGATTAGCACGGTATGTGGCCTGTTCGGAACAGCTCCTGAGTAGTAGCACCTGTGTAATGCATATCTAGCATGCAGACCTGACCAGCGAGTAGTCCACTAGCAAGAAGCAGAGATTGAGTGGATTATTCCCTCGGACAAATTTCCATACTGAGCAGCGAGAAGTGAGATTGATTGTGCTATGTAGTCCCAGGATGGCTAGCCCGGACAAGGATATCTTGTGGTCAAGGACTCAAGGATGGGAGTTACCTTGGGATCCTGCAACTTGTGTGTTCCACGCAATGTCCTCAGAGACCTCAAGAACAGAGGAGCATTACTTGTGAGTGTAGAATAGTTACAAAAGTCAAGTTTTTATCCATGATAGGTGCAATGTAGAATGTGCTGGCCATGTTGCAGTGAGTATTTGATGCTAGCTGTGGGCAATGATGCACTTTACAGGCTTAGACCGAATTCTCAAACTGAGATGAAGGATTTGAGGACAAGTAGAATGAACTGATCGTATGCGTGTATAACAGCTGCATCCACGTTGCAGGAGATACATCAACACCACGCATCGCAGCACATCTGGGGAGTAAAGGCACCTCCGACGGTATATCGTTCTTCAGATTGACCAATTATAATACACAGGACAACGGCCGGAGATTCCGGCGAAGCATACATGGAGACTGCTCCGGAACTGCCATGATCAACCTCACGGAATCCACACGGGCGATGTTAATCGGGATAACCTCCTGGGAGACTTGATGTGATTGGTCAGGTCGTGTTGAGGTGGACGGGTGGAACCGCCCAGGAGGGGCTTTTATGTGGGCCAGCCAGCATGAGTGAAAATGACTCATGCTTGTCTGGCCCACCAGTAGGTCCGGGCAATGTCTTGGTGGGTGTGGTTTAGTTGCCCTGAGTTTGCAACCTCAGGCAGAAACACTTCTCCTTTGAATCATTTCGACTCACAATCGACTCATTATGGTGGAGCATGATGGATCATGATGGATCGTGATGAACTGTGATGGGGATGCGAGTCGACTGTCAAAGTCAGATGGGTATATAAGAATGTAGTTTACAATGTAGATAGTCATATAACTAAGTATCTATCATCTATCAATCTATTCTTCCAGTTGAACATCCCTTCATCTAAACATACCCAATCCTGATCTCCACCCAGCTAGTCTGTCAGTAAGCCTTCCCCGTCCACTAGCGTGCCCAGCACGCGGCAAGAATGAAGACACTCCCCTACCGCTGACATGCTCCGCATCCTGAGGCGCTTGGAAAGATGAAACAGGAAGAACATTTCCAAGGGTTCTGGGCCGACATCATCTGACTTGCCCGCTCGTGTTGAAATTGATGTTGTGATCTGCTGGTGGATACTGCTAACCCCGGCGATGCATACTAGGCTTTTAGTTACAATGTCAGCGTTAAGGGAGAAGGATGAGCCATGATGACGAGGGTACATAGAGGGCGGACTGCGCAGGCATCTGTGTAGATGTTTCATTGTATCCTAATTATTCTTAATGCTATGGCCCGGACAATAAAAGACACGGGACTAAAACTGCGGCGGTCCACCCGGTTGACTAAACCGCAAGCGGCAACGGCCCCCTCGATCGAGGGGCTTATAAACCGAGGGTCTCCCCGGCCTTCATCATCTTCTCCTTCTCCTTCTCCTTCTCATCCTCCTCCATCGCCTCGGCGAAAGCGTTCTCTTCTCCCTTCTCCCCGTTCCGGCTCTTCCGGGTCCAAGGACCCGGCTACAAGTATACAAGGATGGCTGTCGCTGCAATTACCGTCATGCCCGTCCCCCGCCAGACCTCCGCGTTCATCTGCACGGAGCGAGAAGCCGCCGACGTTTGATTACCAGCACTTTCACCCACCACCACCACCACCACCACCACCCCCTCATTACTCTGATCCGTTTTATCTTCCTCCCGACTTTGCTACCCCCCAACTTGCCTTCTCCGATTTCGACCTCTCCTCGTCAGCGGCCTTTCCTCCCGTTGACACGTCTTTATTCTATGAAACCCCACCCGATACCTCCCTCTCTGGGTCCGCCTTGTCCAGTCTGAGCGATAGCAGTTATCAAGATCAGATCATTGGCTTCGACCCTTCTTGCGCACCACTGCCCCCTCTCATTCCAGTTACTACGGCCGATCTGGACCCGATCGACTCTCTGCTCAGTTCTCCGGAATTGAGCGAATCGTTGAATCTTTTCGGATCTCCTAGTGTTAAATCCGCTCCAGGTACATTTCCTTGCCATTACTTGTACTTAGATCTTAGCTAACGGAGTAGAATCCTCTGAACCCTCCCCACCTCAAATGCCCGCCGTCAGCAACACTGCGTCCCCTCTCCACCTATCTCGAGCAGATCCCCCCAAAGAGACTCCGAACCGTGTCAAGAAACGTGAACTCAACACCATCGCGGCGCGTCGGTACCGTCAGCGTCGTGTGGATCGGATGAATCAATTGGAGGAGGAGCTCGAGGCGATCAAGCGGGAACGTGATGAATTGAAGATGCGGGTGTCCAAGTTGGAGGGGGAAACCGAGGCTTTACGAAGTATGGTGAAGGGGCAGAACAATTGATTTATTTCGTATGCCAGTATTTCAGCGTAAGCAGTGTCGAGCAGGATTACCCGTAATACCGCCACCCCCTAAACTAAGACAAGCAGCCAATCACCGGTTAGCGCTTATCTCAGCCTAATACTGTGTACCTTATCAGTCATTCCATTCCGCAGAGATAAGTGGTGCCACGTCAAGTATTAGCCGTTTATCACCCGGTCTTCAACTCCTTGTCAATTCATCATCCTATGCCACCTTCAGCGTTGAAAAAGCATCTCAGCTGTTAGAACCCTTCACTAGACAGAACCAACTTACACGAATACATCAACCCGATGTATATAATGATGAACACTGCAGCACAACCGAAAGCAACATAGTAATTAGTACTACTATCCAAACCACCATCACCCATATCTCTAGCCAACAGAGTACAAAATATAATCAGTACAATAAGATATATTACATAAAAGAGTACCTCCCCTCTGAGACAACTTTCTTGTGACTCCTCCCCTCTCAAAAGAAAACCCCCGACATTCGGCTCCTGAGTTTAATACTAGTACTACATCAGTGCTGAAAAGTAGGGACTACTGTCTTATTGAGATGAGTAATTGGATCGTTGATGAGTCGGAATAGAGTGTCACTTTGTGATTTCATTGATGGAGAGGTATTTTTTATTGGGTTTGTGTGGGCTATATATAGTACTGCTGGAGGAGCATATATCTTATATGTTCGTTGCCGGTTGATGTAGGCTTGTGTTTTGTAGGGAGTGGTTAGGAATATGAGGATATGTTATATCTGATATGAACCCCCTCCCTCCTTAGTTAGATAAATTGAATACAATTAGTTGAATTAAATCAACCCCAAGAGGATATAAAATAACCCAATTACAGGTACTACAGGGAAAGAAATCAAACCCACCTAGTCGTACCCACCAACGTCTCCTGCGATCCCCTATTACTATTCCCTAGTCCTAATAACTTCTCCTCTATCGTCGTCGTCGTCGTCGTCGTCGTCGGCATCCCTCCCTCCCCCCAAACTAACCTCCACCCTTCCCTCCCCACCCCCACCAACCGCACTCCAATCCCCCCCCATATCCTTCCCCCGCCACCCCCTCTCCGCCGCCCTCTCCGCAATACTCCGCCCGCCATTCGCCGCCCCCAGAACTAACATCCGACCATCGAGGAAATCGAACCCCGGCAGATCCCGCCACGCGCTGGTCCGAGTTGCTTCCACCCCGACAAGACCCACGACTATTAGACTGACCACGAACACGGCGATGATGTACACCCGGGATCCGAGACGGAGGGCCTCGATGGTGAGAGTAGCGGTGGTAGGGGTGGTGAAGTTCCCGATGATGAGTTGTGCGGCAGCGTAGGATTCGAGGATGTCGTCGAGAAGAGAGATGTAGGTGTTTTTGATGCCGGTGAGGCTGGTGGTGGTGGTGTTGGTGGAGGTTGAGTTGGAGGAGGTGGTGAAATCGGCAATGCTGGTATTGAAGGCATCACCGAGAGTGGAACGGTAGAAGGAGGTGAGATCGTTGGAGATGAGTTCGAGCTGGCGCATGACGACGTGAATGGTGCGGTTGGTGGGGTCGATATCCATTTCTTGTTCTTCGGAGGAGGTGAGAAAGGGGGAGAAGAAAGAAGAATTAATTCTCGACACGTATATTTGTTTATTCTGTATGGTCACGTCGACTTGAAACCATGTGGGAATGAATGTGACGAGACATTGACTGGCGTTGAGAGCCAGGTAGGATCGGCCTGCCGCGGCAGCCACGTAGCGGGATTTGGTGTAGGCGATGGGATCGCTGGCGACGCCTAGGGCGACGATGGTGTCGGTGGACCAGCCCGTGTAGACGGAGTATTCGCCCGAAGAGCTGTTGCTGTCGGGGAGGGGCCCGCGGGCGTCGTAGAGGGCGTTGTAGTAGGTGTCTTGCAGGAGGAAGAGGGAGGAGGTGTTGTAGACACAGGTGAGTTGGGCGTCGTAGCCGCGTTCGCGGTAGGTGTAGTTGGCCGCCCAGGGGTAGAGGGCGATGGAGGCGTCGGTGAGGCCGACGGGGGCGCCGACGCCGTAGGATCGGCCGGTGTAGGTGAACCCGGTGGAGTCGAGTTTGGGGTGCGTGCGGTTGCGGAGGGTGCCGGTGAGGGGGGAGGCGGAGCTGGCGGAGGAGATGAGCGAGGTGAGGAGGCCGACGCCCACGGAGTAGGTGAAGTAGCCGTGGGAGGTGCGGAGGGAGGGCCCGGTGTTGTCGATCTGGGAGGGGTATTCTTTGATGAAGGTGCGGTTGGTGTAGGAGGGGATGTGGATGGTGGTGTTGGTGGTCGTCGTGGTGGCGGTGGGGGTGAGGGCACCGGTCCAGAGGGCGGACAGGATGGCGGAGAAATTGGCCAGGAGGAAGGTCAGGAGGATTTGGGGCAGTGGGAGGGAGAAGTTGGTGGTCGGGGTGGACAGGGCGGACCATAGGGCTAGGTGGTTGAGGGTGGTGTGGTGCGTGGGACGCGTGAATCGGATGCGGGTGGCGTTGTTGATGAGTCGGCAGATGGTGACGAGCTGGATGGTGCCCAGGACTGTAGCTAGGATTTGGAGGGCGGTTTGGACGGACGTCCGGTACGTGTTGATGAGGGTGTAGAGGTCCCCGGTCAAGGTCCAGTGGCGGGAGTCGCTGAGGAGGAGGGCGATGCTGAGCCCGGTCGGGAGGAGCAGGAGGAGGTAGATGAGATGATGGGCCGCCGGGACGGGCCGGGGGGTGGAATGGGACATTGGGAAGGTGGATGAGGAGGGCATGGAAGTGTGGTTGATCTGGCGTAGATATACTACCTCGTCATGGGGCTCGCCATGGAGCTCGGATCGCGCCCAGATTCCAGGCGGTTAAGGCTGACCCTGCATTGGAGGAGATCCAGTTAGGGCTGAACGGACGCAGTGAAACGTTTCACCGGCAGCCAACGTGGCGTGGAGAGAAGCCTAGAATAAGCGCCGAGTCGGGGATTTAATCTATTGTATGTCTGTCTATCCTCTGTATCGCCACTAAAAGAAGCACCCCGGCATGGCATTCGGAGCAAACCCATTGCCCGACCACAGATAGTTCCCCTCCGATTCGATCCAACCCGCTCCATTTCCCTCCAACGCGCCAATCACCGGCATTTCCGCCTGGGGAAACGCATACACCGACGCATCCAGATTTCCCCCACTGGCCACCGCGGACGACCAATCCCTACCCCGTCAGCATAACCCAGCAACAGAAGAAAAGAAAAAAAAAAAAAAACCTACTCTAACCAGGGAAACGCATCCATCAAGACCTGATTCGTATCCACCACCGGATCCGCCGCATGCACCGCCTGCTTGGCCACCTTCATCAGATCCACGCTCAACGCCTTACCTGACGTATACCCGGTATGTTCGATCTCATCCAAACATTTGATGGCCTTTTCGACCACCGTGAACGTCTTGCGGGCGCGGTCCGGGTCAGTGCCCAGATTCACCACGTCGTAGAGTAATGTGAGTGACGCGGAGATGAGAAACGAGGCCAGTGCCCCGTCGTAGCGGATGTCGGGAAACCGGCGGAAGTAGACATCGTGGGCCAGATGGATCAGGTTACAGGCGGCCGAGGTCGAGGCGTTGATGCAGGCTTGGAGTTCCGCGCAGCCGGTGGCGGTTTGTGCTTCGCAGACGGAGGCGAAGAAGGTGGTGAGCACGAGGGCCGGACGGTAGAGCAGCATGCGCACGACGTAGTAGCAGAAGCCAGTGCTCAGGCGCTGGATCTCCTGCCAGGGCTCGCCGATCGGGACGCAGTCGTCGAAGAAGTGCAGGTAGGAGGGCAAGGTGGGATTGATGGCCTGGAGGGCCGCGTCGCATTCCAGACTGGTCTGGTTGAGCTTGGCCAGATCCGCCATGCATTTGATGCTGGCGGGAGAGTAAATCTCGATGGAGATGCGGTCCGCCAGTTTGGCGATCTCGGCCATGACGCGGATAAAGGCGCATTCCTGCATCGGGGCGTGGGAGGGGTCTGAGGGATACGGGAGGTCCTCGGGGTAGGCTGTGTCGATCTGCCGGTCGGCCAGGCTGGATGGACGACCCATATACAGCGAGGAGATGCGCTCGCAGAAGAAGGTCGTCCAGAAGGTCAAGCGCAGCCGGTGCATGTTGGGATCGCGACCATCGGTGACCTGGGAGCGGTGCAGACCCAACACCAGACAGGTGCGCGTGGCGTGGCCCAGATACAGATAGGCATCGTTCTGACGCATCATCTGCAAGGCGTACATGGCCTGGTCCGTGGTCAGTAAGGGTGTCAGATCCGACGGAGGCACGCACCTTCAACAGCATCATGTGCACGCCCCGGATGCTCGGCTCTTGCAGAAAGATGGGGCCCTCGGACACGCGACTGGAGAAATACTCGGCCCATGCCTCGACGCTGCTGGCCGATTGCGTTCCCTGGAGATTGGCAACTCGCGCGCCAATGGCCAGCACCATAAACAGGGTATCCTGGTTCTTGACCCCCCGGTCGCGCACCGGCGACTCCCACATCTGGGTCCAGGCCTCGACAATCTCCGACTGGATCAGGACGGGAATCTGGGGATGCATGACCCGGAAATAGGCCTGGATGAACTGGTCGCCCAGCTCCCGGGGGAGAAACATCTCGGACGGCCATTGGGTCCGTCGCGGATCTGCGTCCCCCGTGCGGGCAAACATGAAGCGCTCCATGCCAAACCGCTGGATGGCATCGGGAATGGCCCCGCTGCGACGGGCCAGCAGCGGCTCACCGGACGAACCCAGTTTGATGCGCTGGTAGACCCGATGGATGAAGCAGAACCCGGAAGAGGGGCCTGTTGGGTTAGCAGAGACCCAGATGAGGAGGAGGGGGGGGGGGGTGTTCATACCATAGAACTGAAACGCCCCCGTGTCGGGATTCTGTACACCAATGCCAGCACGCAGCTCATGATGTCGTTTGTACTGGATGGGATCATCACTCAGACTGGTACAAGACCAGTCACTGGGGGTGCTGGTGCTGGGGGACTGGGTGGCCGGCAGGGGGAGTAGGGCTGGGGGCCGCCCTCCCGGTTCCGGGGCCCGTCGGGGTTTCCGCTGGCGGATGCTCCCCGGTCGATACAGACATCGCTCGGGATGGCGGGCACA
The DNA here is from genome assembly GCA_001990825.1 of Aspergillus carbonarius ITEM 5010. NCBI lineage: Eukaryota > Fungi > Ascomycota > Eurotiomycetes > Eurotiales > Aspergillaceae > Aspergillus > Aspergillus carbonarius. The sequence continues at coordinate 1,273,966 of KV907496.1, forward strand.
GGCCTGGCACGGCCGTTGTCCGTTGCATTTGATCTTGCGAGCCCGGCAATGTTCGCAGGCTCGGGCGACCCGCTCGCGGGGAGGGGTCATGGCCGGCGAGGGCTGGCGGACGTGGGCGATGCCGGCGATGTCATTGGGACGGGCAGACATGCAAGGAAGCAAGGGCGAGAATCCCCAGGAGTCGTGCAAAGGAGCATGGAGGCCGACCTGTTTGGCGGAGAAATCAGAACAGCACGGTCAGTGCCCCACTTGAATCGGAGGGGATTAATAATAGGGATGGATTATTAATGGCGGTTAACTATCAGCTGAGCAACCCTCCTCCTCCTCCTCCTGCAGGAATGCTGGCAGTGACGTGACCCAGCCGTGGCACCATTTATACCCCCTCTCGTCACGCTAAATTCGTAGATCTCCTCCTCAGACACCCTCTGTTTTGTAAACCCCGCACCATGCAAAAAGCAGTGGCAATCACGGCACGCGGTGCCCGCAATGTGGTCTCTCGCCCCCTCCCCACCTTGCTGGATGACAGCCTTCTTGTCAAGACCGTCAGCGTGGCTCTAAACCCGACCGACTGGAAGAGCGCCGACCGGGGCCCCCCGGGTCTCATCATCGGAAACGACTTTGCCGGCATCGTGGAGGAGGTCGGCCCAGGCGTCAAGAAGCAGTTTCGCAAGGGAGACCGCGTCTGCGGCTGGGTGCAGGGTTGCAAGCTGAACAACCCGGACAGTGGCGCCTTCGCCGAGTACTGTATCCCCAAAGCCGATCTGCAAATTGTGATTCCCGACCGGCTCAGCTTCCAGGAGGCGGCGACCCTTGGTCTGGGAACCATCACCGTCGGCCAGGGGCTGTATCAGAGCCTGAAGCTGGCACCTCCCGACGCCCCGCTCACCAAGCCCGAGCTGCTGCTGATCTATGGGGGCTCTACGGCCACCGGCACCCTGGCCGTTCAGTATGCTAAGTTGTCGGGATACACGGTGTTGACGACCTGTTCGAAGCCCAACTTTGACCTGGTCAAGAGTCTCGGTGCAGATGCCGTGTTTGACTACAAGAACCCGGGTGCCATCCAGGCCATCCAGGAGTATACCCAGGATCAGTTGAAGCTGGTGTTTGATACGGTCGGCGGCTCCGACTTTTGCGGCCAGGTGATTTCCAGCCAAGGGGGTCACTATTCGGCCATCGTGTACGAGGCGGTGGATCGCGATGATGTCGAAAATGGCTTCACCCTGGGCTATACAGCCTTTGGGGAGGACTTTGACACCGGAAGTCGGGTCCTCCCCGCGAAGCCTGAAGATCGGGCCTTTGCGGCCGATTTTATGAGCAAGGCGGCCACACTGCTCGCCGAGGGCAAGATCAAGCCTCACCCGGCCAAGGTGGGAACGGGGGGGTTGCAGGGCGTCTTGGAGGGCTTGCAGGCCATGAAGGAGGGGAAGGTCAGTGGACAGAAGTTGGTGTATAATGTGGCGGAGACGTCGTAGCCTTTGCATGCTGCTCTGTACATGAGACGTGCGATACATGTCATCATACTTGGGCATATATAATTATGCAGCCTGGAGGTGTTCGACTGCCGTGCTGCCTCGGATCCCCAGAGCCAGATAGGGCCAGGCTAGCTTTTATATGACACTAATGGATACCGAGGGGGGTCAACAACAAATGCACCTCACTGTTAATTTGCCGTGGAAGATTCTTTTCTTATATTCTGATCATTCTCTCATATTGTCATTGACTCCCATGACAGAATACCCTCCCTAGACAACCTTTCTTCTTTTTTGATTTTCCAATAGAAGGATCTCACCATTGCTGCTCTGCCTGTATTATATCCGCAGTTATATGCCGGCAGGCTGAAGATAATAGCTTTGGGGCCATAGTCATAGCGGATTCCAGCGACAGCAATGACTTTATACCCTGCTGCCATGAGGGAATACGATTATATACTTGACCTGCCTACACCCAGGTAAGGAGGTCTGGGAAAACGACCACAGAGATACTAGTATCAGAAACCTTTCGGGTGGAATCAAATCACCATGTCTTGTAAGAAACTACTAGTACTAGACGACAGAAGACCAAATAACCGGGACAGTATCAACCCTGACTGGGTGCTTGACGCACCCACTATCTCCTGCACTTACTTACCATGGTATTTCAGAATACAGGCGGAAAATAACCGCCCGGGCTGAAAATCAGGTGTCCAATACTGCAGCTATAATACTACTTCACCAAAGGCACCACCAACCCAGCCTCCACAGCGGCAATCTGCAAAGCCACAAACCGCGAGTACACACGAGCCTGAGCCAGATTGCCCCCCATAAACCAAAACCCAGGGTGTCCGCTCGACCGCCAGACCTAAACCGACCAAGAACCATTAGTAGTGTTCCAAACAACATCCCCGACCCGGACTGACATACTGTTCGAATCTCTCCCTCACTATCCAGTCCCCACAGCGCCTGATGACACCTCCCTGCAACCTCCTCCCCCAGCACCCGCCGCACCGACTCTAACGGCCCCAGGTACCCCGTCGCAAACACCACAATGTCAGCTTCCAGCCGACTCCCATCGCCCAGGAGGAGATGTCGCTCATCAAACCCCGTCATGTCCGTGCACTGTCGCACTGCGATCTTGCCGTCGATGATCAACTGACTGCATCCGAAGTCAATGTAGTATCCGCCGCCGCGGTGGATATACAGTCCCATGATCCCCTGGTCGTGGGGACCGTAGTGGATTCTGAACCCGGCTTGTTCGAGACCGGACAGGAGGGCGTGGTCGGCAGAGGTGATGTCGGTGGTGTTTTGGCGGCAGAGGGCGAGGGCCACCGGCCAGGGGAGACTCTCGGAGAGAAGGTCCCTGGTGTCAAGGGGGATGGTGCTTCCAATCGATGCATTTTCTGGCAGGAGAGGGATGCCTGCCTGGCCGAGGACGTATGTGCCGCTGCGCTGGAGAAGGGTCACATTGGCGCCGTTCTCGTAAAAGTCCTGTGCGATATCGTGGCCGCTATTGCCGGTTCCGATGATCACGACCTTTTTCTGGGTCGGGGTGAGGAGGGAGGCGTCTTGGTGGGCGCTGCTGTGGTATATGGTGCCTTGAAATAGAGATCGGTTCGGGATATCGGGGATCTGTGCTGCGCCGAACTGGCCGGCACTCCATACTATATGCGAGGGACGGAGGGTTTGTTCTTGGCTGAGATGGTTATGATGGCGGACGACGGTGACTGACCATCGGCTGGTGGTATCGTCGTATACAGCGGATTTCACCGTTGTATTGAGCCAGATGTTCAGACTCAATGTTTTGGCATAGACCTCGAGCCAGTCGGCCAGTTCGTCTTTGGAGGAATATACAGGCCAGTCTGGTGGAAAGGGAAGGTAAGCGAGATGGGTGGTGTCAACGTGGTCATGAAGCACAAGACTCTGAAGATATGATCTCGTTAGCCAATGCATCACGTTGACAAACTCATGGTATCCACTCACACGGTATCGATGTCTCCAATTATCCCCGACTCGCCCGTTCTGCTCAACCACGACGGACGGGGTTCCCATCCGTTGGAGACGCGCACTGACATTGAGTCCGGATTGACCTAGATGGGAGCAAAGAATTAGCGGGAATACATCTCGTGTCTCTACTGTTGCGCAGGCAGACGACGTCGACTTACCAGCCCCAAGGACCATGACTGTAGGCTCCTGTTCCTTTACCTTAATGCCACCAGGCATGTCGTTGGCTTGTATCCCACCAGGCATTCTCGACCCAGCAAAATCCTCGACCTCATCGTCAAGCCCCTTCAACCCTTGAAGAGCCGTGTATACCGCATAGGCCTTCCACGCATGACACCCTTCGTCATCCTGCCACGTCAAATACACAACGCCCAAGCCTGCTCCGCAAGAAGTTTGGAACCCAAACACCGCCCGCACCCACGTGAGACCCTCCTGGGGAGATTCCACCGCCGGTGCGGGATCAGGATGTAGGCATAGGCCGGTGATTTGCGCGTGGGGCTGGTGTTGTGCTATGTACGCCTCAATCTTGTCCCGACCGCGTAGGGTATGAAAGTCCCAGGAGAAAGCTAACATGTCTCGCCACCAGGAGTCTCCGTGGAGAAGAGTGGAGAAGTTTGGATGCGACTGGGTTAGTTCGGTCTGCAGCTTGACGATCCAGTCGTGGGCTATGGTTTGTGGAGGGAGGGCCGAGGTCTCGGGAGGAGACTCAGGGAATTTGGCTGTGGGGAGGGTGATGTTGTGCTTGTGAGAGGGAGACATGGCCAGAATATGGATAAATGGAATGAGAGAAATAGAAAAAAGAGAAAAAATGGTAGAGAGACCGAGTGGTGAGTCTATAAGTTCGGTCGTCAGTTAGCTCACTCGATATCCTGTTCTCGGCCACACTCCTATTAAAAGGCTGCGATGGAGATCATCCCTAATGATACATACCACGTAACGCAGGTTTCCAATACTGACAAGGCTAATGACAAGGCTAGTGCAACATCTGACTTCTCGCTCTGACTCAGATCCACTAGGCTGTCGCAGCCTCGCCGACCTGGTCTCCTGCCGCCACGAGCACGGCCCTCTATACAAAAGAAATTCGGACTGCACAGGTCTGCCGCGATATCCATACAAAATGCCCATGGCTATTCTCCGCTCAGCTGCCCGTCCGACAACGAGGCTCTTTTCTTTCCTCCTTGGCAGCAGATGCTGGTCATCGCCTGACCATTCCAGCCTGCCACGGCGGCACTGCCAAGCAGATCACCTGGTAGTCGGAACGCAGGGTCAGCTACGACAGGGTAGAACAATCTGAAGAGTCGAATCTCGCTGAGTGGCTTCACTATAGCTAGCCCTGTGTATATCTACTTGACCGCGCGGCTGATGAGGTTAAATAGGAAGCACTGCACAGCTCCTAAAGACAAGACAGAAAGACACTGACATCCACCTGTTTCTCTTGCCTACAACGCCAACCCTAACTGAAATCTGTTACAACCATGGCCTCGTCTACCGTGAACGTCCTGGAATACCTCCGGTCCCACACCCAGGTCGATCTCGATGCATTGGATATCGAAGGTTGACCACCCTCCAATACCCTGTTCCATACCATACTGATCGTATTCACCCAGTGGCAAAGAAAATGGCCCTCGGACGGCCCTTTGAGGATGCTACCTCGAACCCAGTATTCGCTACTCCCACCTTCCCTAATCGCGGACCACGGGACTAACCATGTACGCAGATTGATATCTTCACTCAGCTACAAAACCCCGCCAACGCCGGTCTGGCCGAGCAGAGTCTATTGACAGCATCCGAGCTACACCCACTGCATCCTACGTTGAGACTAGAGGAGCTAGCTGTCGAAGTCGCCGTACGTCATCTCCCTCCACTCCAGACCCCAATCCACCCTAGCTAACCCCCATATGCCACGCACTCAGGCCACCATTCTCACCATTCGTATAATCCCCCATATCCACGGCAAAGTCCACCTCATGGTCAACCCGCACTATGCCTACGACACCCAGAACATCCTCAACACAACGAGACGTCAGAATCACCCATCCCCCCTTTTTAATATGCAACCCCTCCCCCCCGGGGCTAACAGACCCAACAGGCTACCATTCCATTCTCCACCACCTCAACCCCACATACGACCCCTCTCGAATCGTAATGAAAGTCCCCGCAACCTGGGAAGGCATGCAAGCGTGCAAGATCCTAACCGCAGATGATACCCCCTTACGAATACAAACCCTCGCCACGACCGTCTTCTCCATGCAACAATGTATCCTCGCCGCCGAGGCCGGATGTATTTCTGTCTCCCCATTCATCAATGATCTCGAGTCTGTCGTGTATCCGAGGTACTTACCCACGTCAAAGTCTGTTGAATCCAAGGTGGGAATATGCTAATCACAAGCGAAATCTCTCATACTAGTGACGCAGAAAGCGATAACCCAGACCTCCAGCTCTGCTACACAGCACAGACATACTATACCCAGCATGGACTCGCCACCCGGGTGAAAGCCTGCGCTGCGACTTCCATCGAGCAGATCCTCCGACTGGTCGGGGTTCATGCACATACTATTGATCCTGTCCATCTGGATGTCATGGCTGTGCAGTGGCGGAGCGAGGCGGAGCTTCGCGCGCTGTCTCTTTTCGGTCAGACGCAGAGATCGCAGTACGACGGGTCGTTGTCGTACGGGAATGATAAGGCGCGGTTCCAGAGGGATTTTGCTGCGAGCGGTGCTGGGAGGGCTGCTCAGGGGAAGTTGGACCGGGTAGGATCTCATCTCGTTTCTTATCTGGTTGCACTCGCGGCTAATTGGTGGTTGGGACTGTTAGGCATTGGATGTGTTTGGTGAGTTTCAGAAGAAGGCCGAGCGGAGGATTGGGGATTGTGATTGTGGGGTTTAGTGGGGTGGTTGGGTGGTTGGGTAGGGTTGGATGTAGTCTACGCGCATTTTACTTGATATTTGTGTCTAGGGTTTATAGAGGGTGGTCATGTAGTATTTGTGGATGTATTGCACCTGCTGATTTACATGATATCAATCCATAAATCAACATTCGTAGTTCCTACTAGGTAAATATATGCCACAATAACGCCAGGTACACATCTAGGACTCCATCCGTCTGCAAGCAGCCCACTGACAGGACCGAGTTCCAACCCAATCAAATCTCAAGACGACGGTCTCGGCAAAAATCCAATCGACGCCAGATAGGCAATATTCCTCCTGACGCACTCGGCTGTCGCGTTCGATTCCCCAAAGCTGTGGTCATACTGCCCCCCCAAGTGCAGCCCATGCGTCTCCAACACCGGCAACAAAGTAAACAGCGGATGAGACTCCCCTGCACCAAGAACATTGGCCCTCAATGCCTGTAACCACTGTGTTCCTGGAACGCCAGTGAGTCGATACCCATATTCATGCTGCAAGATCGCCCAGAGTGTGTGGAAGGGAATGCCTTCTGTTATGGCGTGGGCGCCACCACCACCACTACTATTTGGATCCGGGTTCAGGAGCGCCGTGACCACGACCCTAGATACGCTGGCCACGTCCGACACAAACAGCCACTTGTATTCTTCGTCTTGATTGTAAAGACCGATCTCGAGACACCCAGCCACCAGTCTCCAGATGAAGTCGCGGGTGTTGGCACGCCAGTTGGTCGTTGCCGACCCGATGATGTACCCCGGGTTGACGGTGCAGAGGTGCTTGTCTTGGAAATATGGAGACAGCGCGGATGGACTTTCCAGTGTGAGTCTCTCTGAGATGTACTTGGACTGGCTGTAGCCGTTCCAGAGGCTGTCCTCTTCTAGTTTTTGCTTTGGTTTCGGGGACTCCGTGTGCATTGAGGTCGGGTTCCGACCACCAGATACAAAGACAAAGGTACTCAATACCTTGGATCGGCCCATGATCTCCAACAGGGTCATTGTCGAGAGCACATTCGCCGCTTGGAGACTCTCGTAGTCGAGCGTGTAATGCACGACCGCACCGCAGTGGATGATCCCGTGCACGCATTCCCCCGCTGGTCCTTGACCCGCTAGTAACCGTAGTTGGGATCGGGCGAGACCGAGGTTCTTCTCTGCGAGGTCGCCTGGCCAGATGGTGTAGCGGGTCTGGAGGGATCTGTTCCACCAGCCTTCGAGCATGGCGGTCTCTCGGATGGGGTCGTTTGGGGGAGGTGACTTTTCGTATGGCATGTTGTTTCCTGATGGTGGAGGCCGACGCATAAGGATGTAGAAATGCATGTCTGGTTGGGAGAGTAGTTCTCGGAGGATCTGGTTCCCCAGATAGCCAGATGCACCAGTGAGGAAGACGTTTCGTGGAGCCTGAGCTGTGGCTATGCCTATCTCGTTGTCATGAACTTGGGTATTCGACGATTGCAACCGTTTGCGCAGCTGCTGGGTGAGTTCCTCAATTTCAGCTTCTATCTCCACAGATTGAAAGGACCGGGGAGGTATCGCTGTCCTTGTATTGTCTATTAACCCGGCGAGACTTCGAACCGTCAGCAGTCTGGTTTTCATGACTGCGGGGAAGGAAAGCACGTCTCCGAAACGTTTCCGTAACATCGAGAGGAACGTGATCATCTGGATCGAGTCCAACCCGGCCGAATGAAGCGAGAGATCGTAGCCTAGGGCTTCTAGACGGACGGGTCGGTCTGGGTGGAGAGAGCGTAGGTATTCGTCTAGAAGGGTGCTAATCACCCATGCGGTTTGCTCTGTTTCCGCTAGGGTAGCAACAGCAGCAGCAGCAGCAGCAGCAGTAGAGCACTCTTGAGGCTGCGAAGAATCGTCCATCTTCTCCAGCCACGCTTTCACTTCCTTCCGGTTAATCTTCATGGATGCCGTGAGCGGGAGATGGGCCAGAACTACGCACGCCGTAGGGACCATGTAGTCGGGTAGAGCCTCGGAGATGGAATCTTGGATGCGTGAGAGCGGCAGCGTCTCAGCCGATAAGCCGTGCAGAGGATTGAGATGCGCATGATCCTGGCTCTGGTCCTGTCCCTGGCTCGTAGTGACGACGGCCACCAGTTCCCCCTTCCGCGGTCCACAGGCCGGGATCGCCACAACAGCGCCCTTGACCCCGGGAACACGCTGCAGGTGATACTCAATCTCGCCGGGCTCGATCCGCTGTCCGCGCACTTTCATCTGGTCGTCTTTGCGGCCCATGAAGACCAAGGACCCGTCGAACGCGCTGATATCATAGCGGGCTAGATCGCCTGTCCGGTAGAACCGCCGAGGGCCGTTCAGGTCAAGGGCAGCCGCCCATGTAGGGTCCTGGATGAAGGAGGCCGCCGTCTGCGCGGGCAGATCGAGGTATTCCCGCGCGAGATTGGGTCCACTGACGAGGAGCTCACCCACGGCACCCACGGGGACCAGTATGTTCGGGTCCGTAGGGTCAACGAGCCAGCAGGGCGAGCTGCGCAGTGCGGGGCCAATGTTCTTGACTCCGCCAGTTCGAATCCCTTCTCTCTCTCCGGTGGCAAGGGCCGTGACAGCAGTATTCAACGTACACGCCCCAACCTCCGCAGGACCATAGACATTCATGAGCGTAAGACGACCCCTCCATCGATCAACATCCTCCGGTGTTAAGCACTCGCCTGCCAGGCCTAAGGTCTTCAGACTTGGCACAGTTTCGGGATCAATGGTGCGGGCGTATGAGGGCGTGAGGATGGCCAGATTAGCCTCGCTCCATTGAATAAATGCCGCGATATTACTGAGTCGATCTTCTTCGGAAGGAATACACACGCATCCGCCAAAGATCAGGGTAATGAACACGTCTATGACTGCGACGTCCCATACATAGGCTGCGAACTGGAGGACGCGCGCTTTGGCGTACCCCATTGCGTCTCCGAGCGCGAGTGCGTGGCTGCAGACGGCGCCGTGTTCGTGAAGGATCGCTTTTGGATGGCCGGTGGAGCCGGAGGTGAAGAGGATGAAGGCTGCGTCGTCCGGCTGGAGACTGGTCTCGGGCTGTGGCGTATCGGCAGCGGTATTCCCGATGGAGCTGGAATTGGGAGGATGAGGTAGAGCATCGCATGGAAGAACAAGAGCGTGGGCTACCAGAGATGAAACTTTGGCCACATGCAGATCCGAGGTAATTAAGACAGTGCACCCCAGAATCCGAACCATCTCCTCCAACCGCTGATGTGACTGCAGTGGATCAAGTGCAGCAAAGACCCCGCCAGCTTTCAGAATGCCGAGCATGGCGACCACGGCCCAGGATGACTTTGTGAAGGCGTAGGCCACGCGCGCGCCCTTGACCACGCCGGTTTGTATCAAGCGACGGGCTAGGATGTCAGAGTGCGTATCGAGCTGTCGGTAGGATAGGCGACCGTCCCATGCACAGATGGCCTCGGCGTCTGGATTGTTTTGCACCGAGGCGCGCACTAGGGCATTGATGGTGCACGTGCTGGCAGGGGCGGCGTGTTCTGGATTCTGGACATTCCACCGGTGGACATACTCTCGCGTGGAGTCCAAGGTAAGACTAGCTATTGACGTGGTGAGACCCCCATTCGAGCAGGCATCTAGGATTCGTTCAAAAGTGCGCGCTATGCACTCTGCATATCGAGGAGGGACACAGTCAGGTCTATACTGCACTATCAGGGCAGCGCTGGACACGGCGGAGATGACTCGCAAACTTGTCTATTGCGTGGATTTAGTATACACGATTGGGCAGGAAGGAGAAGGACCTCATACCGGCGCAATTTCTCCTATATCTCCTGTCCAGTCGCTTGACAGATCACCCTTGTTGACCACAACCCCCGTATACAACACCACCGCCGTATTCACCCGGTGTTGCTCCCCAGCCGACGGATGTGTAGCCTTCCATCCCTGATACACCATGCCCCCCGTCTCATTCTCACCAGTCTGGAATCGATACGAGACCACCCGAGCAAGTGTCGTTCTGGGCGCTGCACCAGGGCATAAAGCTGCGCGGGCGTATACAAATGAAACGTCATCTCTACAGGTGTAAAGCTTCACCAGTAACGCCCAGCAGTGCAGCAGCTGGCCGATGCTGTATTTCTGGGATGGAGGCGAGTTCAATGCAATCGATACCAGCGGGGTTGCCGGGGTACCTCCAGGTAAAGTCGGGAAGAATTCATTGCGAGCCATGTTGTTTGTTGTGGACAAATGCCAGAAGCTGCTACTCTGATATCTACACTCTGCAGACCCAAGTAATATGGGACTTAAGTACTCGATGACGGTGTTCACGCCTCATCAAGGCTGTGTGGATTCTCATAGTTGAGGCTCAGTCGTTCGCTATTCATACCAGGGTTACCGAGGGTGCTGATTCCTTTTTTTTTTCGTTTTCTCTTAGACGCAGGCAGCATCGCGGCACTGGCGGAAAGCAAAAGAGTAGAATCACTGTTTTCTACCCTCTCACCAGGTGATGTCAGAGAGCCTTGCCAGTAGTTATCACTCCAGACGTGGCTAGTGTTGATTATATTCGTGGAAGTATTCAATACGGAATGTGTAAAACAAGGCTGTTCCCTCAGCCTGTCTGACGGTGGCTTGGCTGGTGCGATCACTTGAGATTAGACCTTCCTCTCTAGGAACCCCGCAGGTAGTTTCCTTGGCCCTAATAGCGCCACCTAGATAAGCAGATATCCTGGTGAGCGTCGTAACCGCGGGTTCCGCTGTCAGCCGTGCGGCTGCAGGTGGGGGCTGTGGCTGTAGGGGTTGTGAAGGGTCTGGGGGGAGATCTCTGCGAGGCTCAGGTCGTTGATTCTACAGGCTGGCTGGCTGGCTGGCTGGCTGGCTGGCTCATCTGACAGACCCTTGAGCCGTCCTCACCACTCACGAGCAGCCACATCGTCATGGGGATTATGCAGGTGAAGATCAATCTGCAGGAATACTACGGCGGGTTCAAGGAGGCTCTATGTAATTTCAGTCTCATCATCCCAATGACAAGGTCATATACTTACTTCACAACTAATCGATAGAATATAGCCTTGTCCTATTCTATTCTTCTGTATATACCTATAAATATCAACAAATCTGAACAGAAAATCTAATCCTTCACCACCTACTACCCTACTCTACTTGCAATATTTCATAACCTCCCCCCGAAAATGACCCAAGCCCAAGCCCAAGCCCGAACTCAAACCCCCATCCGCAAAGCCCTCGAGCGCGCAAGATCCCACGGCCCGCCATGCATCTCCCACTGGCTCGAACTCCCTGGCTACTCCCTCGCTCGACTCGTAGCTAGTCTCGGCGCGGATGTACGTATGCTTTCCTACTCACAGTGTTATACTCTCTGCCGGAACCACACACTTCAAAACACTGACATCCCCATTTACAACACACAGTGTGTCCTCGTCGACTGCGAACACGGCAACATCTCCGATACAGAAATGTACCACTCCGTCGGGGCGATCGCGGCGGCCGGCGCATCCCCCATTGTGCGGGTCGTCGGACCCAACGCCGTCTGGATGGTGAAACGCGCGCTCGATTGCGGCGCTCATGGTGTCATGGTGCCTTGTTGTGAGGGCGCGGTGCGTACATACCCTACCCTACCCTATCTTAACATCCAATCTCCCCTCCCCATCTCAATGGGTAATGCGTGGTGGTGCTAGCTAACTGATTCAGGACCAAATCGCGGCCATAGTCCAAGCAGCCAAGTACCCCTCAGCCCAGTTCCCAGGGGGCACCAGGGGTGTGGGTTCGATGTGGGCGCCGACGGTACTGGGACTGGATGACAAGACGTATCTGGAGACTGCGAATGAGAGCTGTGTGATCATTGCGCAGATTGAGAGTCGGAGGGGGGTGGAGAAGTGCGCGGAAATTGCGGCTGTGGATGGGGTTGGTATGGTTTTCTTTTTTTTTTTTTTTTTGGATTTTTGTTTCTTTTCTCTGGGAAATGGTGGGTAATGGTGTCTAGATATGCTGTTTGTCGGTCCTAACGACCTGGCTTCTTCGCTGGGGTATTACGCCTATGACCATGCGTCGGTGCCTGAGGTGCAGGAGGCGACGGCACGGGTTCTGGCCACGGCGAGGGAGAAGGGGAAGTACGCGGGGCATTTTGCCATGGATGCTAATGCAGGTGGGTAATCCTGGTTGCGAGATGCACTACCTGGCCTCAAGAGAAACGCTAACGGGGATGTTGGGGGCCAAACAGCAGCGAAAAGAGTAAAGCAGGGTTTCGACTTTGTCAACCTGGGCGAGGATGTTGTTGGGCTCTCGGCATGGATGGGGGCGCAAATGGATGAGTTGAAGGAATTGTTGAAGTAGAACTGGAGATGGCTGGCCTCTTATATAAACACAACCCCGTCACAGCTCTGTTACAGCTTCTGCTTTCACCCAAGAGGCATCCTCCCTGGCTGCGCGTAGGAGGTGCACAATCTCTGTAAACCCGCGGTCCTCCGCATACCACATGGCTGTTCTCCCATCCTTGCACGGGATCTCGGTTTCGGCTCCATGCGCCAGAAGGACCTTGACAACACCCACATGCCCGTTCATCACGGCTCGGATTAGCGGCGTCCGACCCCAGTGACAGGGCATATTGATCGGCGAGCCATGCTCCAGGAGCAGCCGAACTGCATCCGCGTGCCCTTTCCCCGCGGCCCGGGACAACGGCGTGAGCCCGTTTTCAGATCTCAGGTGGACGTCCCCGGCATGCCCTAACAGCAGCCGGATCATGGCCGTGTCGCCGCTCCAAGCCGCCCACGACAGCGGTGGCCGCCCGCCATCAAAGTCCGTCGAGTCGGCATCAATCGTCTTGTCATTCCGTGGGCGCTGGGCGTGGTCCTTGGGATCCCAGGATGACCACGACGGTGGGATGGACGAGTAGTTCGTGTCCTGGCAGTGGGGGCTCGCGCCAAACTCTTCGATCAGGACGCGTGCGAGCTCGAGGTGCCCTCGACTGGCTGCCCTCGAGAGTGCAGTCCGGCCGTACCACGAGGGCGCATCGACCGCGGCGCCGTGGCGAAGGAGAACTCGCGCGGTGCCGAGGTGGCCGCGCCCGGCCGCCCAGTTGAGGGCACTGCGTCCGTAGTCGCTATCCTGGCATTCGATGTCTGCTCCTGCGCGGATGAGGAGCTCGACGGCGGAGCTCTGGCCTTCGCCAGCCGCCCACGATATGGGGGTTCGACCGTAGGTGGAGTCCCGAGAATCAAGGTCGAGGATGACGGTGCTGAGGCGGAGGAGTTCCTCAATATACAGGTGGTGGCCGCGCTCGGCGGCATACGACAGCGCGGTACGACCCCGGTCGGTCTTGGAGTCCATCAGACCGGGGAGTTCGTGCTTCAGAAGACGCAGGGGCTCTGTAGACCCGAGGCAGGCTAGTAAATGGATGCCAGTGAAATTGCGAGGGGTCGCCTGGCTGTAGTTGTGATGTCTGTATGTTGGTGCCAGGAGGACTTGTCCGATGGTAGTCACGCGTGCCTCATCGGCCAGGATGGAGAGGAGGAGGTTCTGGGCCTCTCGGTCGGAATTAAGGAACGAGTAGTGGGATGTCCAGTGGTTTGCAGCGTAGTCGAGAAACGGATGTTGCTGCATCCTGATCTCGAATTCTTCGTCCGACTTGCAAAGATGGGCAAACTCGGCCATGGAAAGATACTCCAGGCACGTCCTCAAGATTTTCTGCTGGGCTTGTGGGAAGTATTCCTCGCGTACGCGATCCAGGTAGACTTGTGCAGTCTGATGGACGAGCCGTACGGTTCCCTTCTCTTCCTCAAACTCCAGCAGACCCGCGCACACGGATATCAAGACATCCTGGTCAATCACGGCGTCTTCGTCGACGAAGGCTTGCCCTGGCTCAACGGCCAGCGCTTGCTGCAACTCGGATACGGTCAATGGTCGAACGGCGCAGGCAACCCAGCTCAAGACCTCACGCGCCAGCTCTGCGTCGTCGGCATTTTGCGACATGATTCGCTCAATGGCTTCGCGGTAGTTGTCCGAGATGGTAGACGGCAGCGTAGAAGCAGCCAGTCGAATGGCCTTTCGATTCGACTTCTGGGATAATGCCTCCATCTGCAATTTGGCAATCAGAAACCTGGAGAAGATCAGCCTCCATTGCAACCATTCATTCCTCCGCCGGTAGCATACATTCCCTGGGTATTGTTGGCAACCCTTTCCGCAATGTCATCCCTCATCTTCATATCACCCGCCAGGATTTGCGTCAGTCGTGCATTCTGCGCCACGAAGCCTTGGACATATCGCGCAATGTCCTGCCGCTGCGCAACAATCTCGATTTTGGCAAAGGCACTCAGCTTGCGATTCATGCTTGGGATTGGCCGCGAGGTGACAAGGAGGCGGACCACTGGCTGGAGCGACTGGAGCATCGTGACCAGCATGTCGCTTATCGATGCGGAGGTGGAAAGCTCGTCCAGCGCATCAACAACGATGAAGACTGCGGGAAACCTGGGGACCAAGGACTGCAACAGGAGCAGGTACTCGCTAGCCGTAGGCTTTGACATGGCTCTGGTGTGGAGTTCGCATGCCGAACGCACCTCCGGCGGCGCACTCCCCAGTTGAAGAATCAGTTGTTGCAAGAGGCTCCCCAACAGATTCGCCAGGCTTTGAGTGTCGGTGTCTTTATGGTTGCAGTACAGGTATGCTAGTCCGTGGGCCGGGAATCTATGACTCACGTCGTTGACGATCACAGACCTGGATCGATCAATTCAAGTGCCCTGATGATGTGTGGTGAGTATACGTACGCGAGAATGGTTTTGCCTGCCCCCGCTTCGGACAATCAGCGACCAGGTCAAAGCATGATAGATGTGTCGAGCTACGCACGTATTCCATAGCACCAGACAGAGCTGGACGAACCGTCCAACCATGCCTGGTAGCGTTCTTCTTCCTGAATCCATTGCAAGGTCCCGTCCTGGTGTCGACTGAGGATGTCCGCATGAGTAGCAATACTTTTCAATGGCGACAACCATTTCAGAATCTCGAGAGTCTGCTCGCTCTGTCGACGTCTCTCCTGCTCTTCTCGTACAGTCGTAATATTCTCCTGAATGGCGGTCGACAGAGACCTATCACATAGGGTATGAGCCACAGATCAACAACGGGGACAAGGGGGATTACGCATTGTCGCTTTGAAGCACAAGCACAAGGATTGTCTTGTATCTCTCCATGGTCCTCAGCAAGTCATCCACCTCGCTTTTACGAAAGGGCCATTGCACCCGACGGGTGAACCGTTCAAACCCCACCCCCGGCTGCAGCCGGTTCCATAGAGTCTGGAGGCACTCTTTCAGTTGATCAAGAACCCCATCCTCGCCGCACAGGGAGAGGAATGTTTCCGGGAGGAGTTCCATGTTGTCCACGTTTGCCTTCAAGATGGTGAGACATCCCGTCATCAGCAACAGCTCGTTGAGGATTTTCTGGCGCTGTTCCGGCGCATCCTTGACATTGCTGATGTACTGGGTGACGGTGTTGCAGACGGACAGGAGGCTGATGATTCCCGTGGAAAGACTAAGAGGGTCCATTGTTGCGTCTGCTGATGTGTAAGGGAGCGGGCGAGGGTCGAACATAATAGACGGAAGCGCCCAGCCTCGTTACCCCTCCTCCTGCTTTCTCGGCGCAAGGCTGCAAGGAAATCACTCGCTGACAGCCTGTCCATCTGCCTGTGTGTCATTGGTGGATATGCGTCTGTGCTGCAGGGTGCTTCCGCATGATTGTCGTTGGGCGACCGGTTAGGGTTCCAATCGACTCCTTTCCCCGCTATATTCCCTGGACTATACCTTGTCTGACAACCTGCGAGTCCTCGTGATGTCCACCCCTTTAGATGGTGATTAGCCATAGTATAACTTTGAAGTTACTACATGGGCAAAAAGGCAAGGGTGGAAAAATATAAATTCAAGATACAAGTCAAAGAGAGAGGGCGAGAAGAAAAGGACAAAAGAAGAGGACAGTATAAGCCCTATGGCTCAACCCTACCGGGACTTTAAACCCGACAGTCATCATTACCCAGTAGTTCCCCAAAAGCACAAAGCAAATTCATAGAAAAGTCGGGACAATGAAGAAACATGGTGAGTATCCACCTCCTAACCTCTTCCTCAATCCATCCGATCAAGCATGGAATATTCTTCTCCCTTGATAGCAAGTTCGACTTGCAGAACGCCAGTGCCACACATTCACCAACCACCGTTCGCTCCCTGTTCTCATCACACAGTACCGACCGCCTAATCGGCTTGGTGATGGAGGTATCCAGTAGCTTGATGAGTCCGTTCGCGCTCCGTTGGACTTGCTAACCGTAATATTTCCTAATGGTCTTTGCTGTTCAGGGCTAAAACTTGAGGGCGGCAGCATGCTCGGAGTTTTGCATTCCTGTGAATGTCGCTTGTGAGGACAGGCAGATGAGCTTAGGGTTGGCTCAGGCAAGTCCAACAATGCCGCCTGCACCAGCAACTCGAATAGCTCCAAAACCGCCAACGCAGTCGACAAAGTATTCACCGGCAGGCTTCGCTCTCATTGATCAGCCGTGGGAGCCTATTACACTTGCAACCCCGCATTTATCATCACATAGTCCAGCTCCCACCAATCCAATACCATCGCGGGCCCTCCATGCAACATCCAGCACGCTAGCAAACGACTCAGGTCGACTGCCCATACTACTAGGACCCTGCTCAACAAATATCCAAGCCTGACCTAGTGCTTACTGCGCGTACCCTGTTCAGAAGGCCTACGTTTTATAACCAACGGAATGTTTACTCCTTCAATCTATCTGCTTGAGACTTCTTCTTATACCTAAGGCGCCTGTATATGCGTTAAGCTAGTATAAATCTTTCTCTACTCCAGGTGAAGGCCCTGCGTGGAATACTCGAGCGATGCCTTAGAAGGAGCTTGATTCAAGAGTTCGTATCAATGATTAGATCTCTTAAATAGGCGACTGCCCAATTATACAAGTGTGGCTGTAACGGTTCCCCTTCCATTTTGCAGCAGATGTTTCGCTCCTCAAGGCATCTATCAACCACAACCCTGTCAACACCAGCGCCGTCCTGACTCCCGCGTTGACTACCAGGAGTAACTACGGCGATGACGCATCGATTGCTTGACGATTTCTGGCTCGACTTGAAACCAGTTGACTGATTGACCTTCACAACCACTTATGTCATCTGTCAACGCCACCCACGCCAGTGCAAACTCAATTCAAGCCTCCAGTCTGGGACAGGGTGGGTATTGTTGACACTGGTCACAGATGGAGAACATACTTTGTGCCACTTACCGATCTATCGCTTGCTTTCTAGTCTTTGAAGGCGCATTCGGTCTCTTCTATCCACTCGCCATAAGAACTGTCACCACATCATCAATATCAAGGATCTGTCTACTAGCCTGAATATGTACGTTGTGCTAGTTATGGGGGTTCAATTTCTACAGGAGGCAGACAATCTCGAGGAGAAACGACATCCAATGGAGTACATCAGTGGGTCTCGCTAGGTGGAACAATAACTCAATTTTGACTCTTGATTCAAACGGAAACCTTGAATCACAGCATCGCACAATCACCCATTACCCTGCTTGATCCATGTATAAAACCTCTGCATACATCAGCAGCGGGCATTCCTTCAACATGCCCATTTCACTGTCATCACTTTTTCCCATCCACCATTCACAATGCACCCCCCTCATTTCACGACAGCCATTTGGAT
The DNA here is from genome assembly GCA_001990825.1 of Aspergillus carbonarius ITEM 5010. Classification (NCBI taxonomy): domain Eukaryota; kingdom Fungi; phylum Ascomycota; class Eurotiomycetes; order Eurotiales; family Aspergillaceae; genus Aspergillus; species Aspergillus carbonarius. The sequence goes on from KV907496.1 coordinate 1,292,004, forward strand.
CGCATCTGCCAGCATAACATTTGCCTATAGCATCCCTGACAACCTAGCCCAAATCTACGATGATCACAAGGTCCACAACTCCATCCCTACCCTCGTCGCTCTTTCCCACTAACCAAAGACAGTCCAAAACCTGCGACAACATCATCGCCAGCGGCTTCAGTGACGGCGAAAACAGCGATACCACCTTCACCTACTGTGGTGACATCGACAATGTCGTCTTCCTACATAGCAGCTCCATGGGTGGTCAGTACGACAACATGGACATTGATTGTGATGGGGCGAATGCCAATAGTGGAAACTGCGGCAACGACCCCTCTATTCAAGGCCAAACAACTTTCCAGGATCAAGTGAGTCAGTATGGTATTAGTGACCTCGATGCCAATATACATCCATACGTGGTGTTCGGGAATACGGACTATGACCCGCAGGAGAGTAGTATGGAGCCGCTGAGTGTGATGGCTGTGATTTGTAATGAGCAGGTGGTGAGTACCTCGTGTTAGATGGAATGTGTGTGCAATCACTAATAGGAGGTACTAGTTCTATGGGATCTGGGGCGACACCAATGGTGGTGATGTGACAGGGGAGGCATCGATTGCCCTAGCTGAACTGTGCTTCCCAGATGCCGGAATCAGTGGGGATAGTGGACATACGGCGGATGATGTGATGTATATCGGATTCACGGGGCAGGATGCGGTTCCGGGGAGCAGTGCTGATTGGACAGCTGAGAGTACGCAGGATTTTGAGGATAGCATTAAGAGTCTGGGGGATCAGTTGGTCAATGGACTTGCTTAGTGGCTGGGTCAATGAATGGGCAGGTCTATGAATACGGCTGGCTTCACCCCAAACACGGAGAGAGTATAGTGAAGAATCCTGATCGGAATATACAGATAGTTCCTGCCTGGAACTTGTCTTATCCTCCGGTGAGATATGCAAGGCATCTTCCGCCTGCCCATAATTCTTTCGTAATTTGCCTCGTCATCACGCATCATCTTCTGGAGTGCCCCCCCCACCACCTCAGCTATAAATTTGTCTACGATCGAGGCCACCATCACTTCTCTCCTTTCACCACAACCAAAATGTTTATACTTTTTCTTTAATCTCTTCTCTAATTCTTTCTATAAACTCTCTATCATGATTTCCTATAATCCCCCCACGCTGAGACTTTTCATGCCAGGGTTTGTTGAGGATCACCATGCCCGACCCTAAACATATATCTCAGCAGTCCATACATGGGACACGTCACAATTCTAGTGACGAACAACGGACGGGCGTACGTGGAACTATTATTGAATGGTTTCTCGCTTCTTGCTTCTTGCTTCTTGCTGGTTCTTTGCATCCCTGGCCAAGTGGTTCCTATGAAATGCAGACAACCGCTAATAACACCTTCGCCTACCAGGCATGGAACTCGCCTCAATCTTGCTTTTCGTCGGTTCAATCCATCAGACATTCTATGTCATTGATTCAGGCAATCCTGAACACTCGCCGCTCTATTCGAACAGCAGTCCACTGCATATATAGTTCTCCTGATGAAGATGGTCATCGTCAATCATGGCACTGCACCACCTTGCACCCTGCGAAGTAGTGACAACTGCATCTGTAAACACACTGAAAATCTCAATGTTCGTGCAGTTCGCGTCGATCCACTGCATCAGGACTTATAATAAGCACCTTTCAAGCCCGACCATCGTTGCCAGTCTCGTTAACTCCGCAACCCAAACTCCAGTCACCATGGCCATCGGAAACATGATCTATATGTTGGTTTTTTATACATTTCTGCATCCCGAAGGCATGTTGGACCAAGGCCACATCATGTCAGTCAGAACCTACAACTACAAACCTCAACAGGTATTCACCCAGCCCACACCATAGCCGCGCAAATCAACAGGTTATGAGCCCGACTCGTAGCCTCGGTGAGATCATCAAATCATTCTTGGCAGTGCGTTGCGACAACTCAGAGCCCGCCCACGAGATTGCTTACGAAGCCACGATGCCAGTCCTCTCTTAGAGCTTGCTACTTGGAAACTGCCTAGATATGAGGCCTTTGCGATGGAACTTCAACATCGTATTAAGGAACGCACATCTCTACTAGATGCACCTTCCGAACTGACCCAGTAGCCGTGCGAGCTGTCGGGTTATGGGCCCTATCTCATAGCCTTGGAAGACATGTTGAATCCGCCCAGAAAGGCCTTCGGGGTTCTTTGAGACGGCCCACGAGCCTACCGCCGAGCCGCGGAGCCCTGAACGAAATTGATAAATGTGCCTTAATATGGCATCTATGAGCCCGTCCTAATGGATACAGTGATTCTCTTGAGAAGCACCGGACTAATAAGCCGTCCAATTGACCGTTCAAGGGACCTCCTAACCTACATAATAATCGTGGAAGCTACAGGTTATGAGCCTAGCCTCATAACTTCTTGGAGATCAGCAATTTACTTTTCGTTGAATACATCTCAAAGACAGCCTACGAGTTGATTTATGGGACCGCGGAGACTTTCTCGATCTGAGACAAACGATGGATGGCTGGTCTCTTGTAACGAGAAAAAACCAATCAAAACCATGTCGTTTGTATCAACGCTCTGGAGCCAGGTATCATTTTCCTTGATGCCGCCGGGAATCCCTTGTGAATCTCGCTATCAGGGGCACTGGACATGAAACAGAAATCAAGTTTGCGTGAGGTACGCGTCTCTTCCGGAACAGAAGACCGAAGAATTGCAGGGAACCGGAACGTTCTGACATGGAGCCCAGATGGACTGGCTCCAAAATTCAACAATACCATCAACATGAACTCATAGACATGGCATTTGAGAGAGACTATATACCCAAACTCGCCACAAATGCCATGTTATACACAGTGTAACGGCGAATCAAACCCCTGCTACCAGCAGAAGCCGTCCTGCCAAAATCTTACTAATCTCACTGCATCTGGCCCTCAGCCTGTCTCGACCGACAACATCTGGATCCGATATTGATGAGCTGAAGATATCTTCTCCCAACGCAAGCCAACGACCACGGTATATATGATCAAAACTTGCCAGAATCGCAAACATTGCAAGCAGACAACACAGGATATTGACGGGGTAATACTGACTACATCTCAACCCCGCGAGGCCGCGCTTGACACATGTAGCCACATGGAACTTTCTCCGGATTCAGTAGACAGCGTTAACGACTAAGATGGCCGTCAACCATGGCCGGCTACATGAATCGGTTCACTTCAATGGCAGTGAGCCGTATAGCTGTCTTTGGAATATGTATCACTCCAGAGAGAAAAGATCGAGTGCATTCTCTAACCATCAGAGATGGAATATAGAGCAGAAGAGATGCTAGTACCCAACCGCCTACGACTCGAGGAAAAGAAAAAAGGAGCAAAGAGGCTTTGAATCTGTTAAGATACCTGTTGCTGCCTCCGACGAGAAATACTGGGAAGAAATATGGGTTTGAACATTATTCAACCTTCTAGATGTCTGGGCTTGCTCTACCGCTAAATTGGAAGAAAACAAACTTGACCCGTGTTTATCCATCCGCCGAACGACCATAAATCATTACTACTATGGATCCGGGATTTCATTCAGGGCACCACGGCACAAGTCCAGTCCCGATGGTTCACCAATGTTCGCTCCCCCTGTGGAACGTATCAGAGCTCAAACCTCAACAATGGTGTGATTGAATGAGATACGAGGAAGGATACCCTGGCCTATCACATCGTGATACTAGGGCAAGGCTTGTTTCCACTTTCAACATGACCCTATCAATGTCAGGAATCTATAACCCATACACATTGCACGTTGGACACGTCACGCACGGCTTGCAGATCTGGGTGGCTTGGAGGTATATCATCAGACTTCTGGGGTGTATGCACACTGTCGGCGTACACCCAGTGGTCGTCTCATACGCCTTCACGCAATGTACCACTCTCACAACGGGGAGATCTGTCACTGGCAGGTTATATCGGCTTCATTATCCGGAGGAGTTGGTGTCCGCTACATGGCACGCGACGTGGAAGTGGATATCGACCCCCCTGGGTTCACGAGTTCCGACCTGTCTGGCCCACTGTTTGATCCATGAAAGATCTGAAACACCGGGAAAGTGGTCAGCTACGCGGCAGAGAGAAACTGTACAATAATGAGGTTATACGGTGGGAGTTCTCAAGTTCGCGACCTCGTGCCTTCCGCGAACGACGCTCTTCTTTATCGCACCATTGAATGGACTTAATTGTCCTTGTCTGGTGCAATGGCTTCAAGCAGACCCTTGTACAGATAATCATAGGCGATAAGAGAGAGATGATGGTTGATGAAGCCTTCGACGTCTTCCAGTCCACCTGCTTTGTGTTGTTTGAATAACACAATATGCTGAATCGAGGATTTTGCTACCATCGTATCAAGGGCTGCTCACACTCCTTGAATACCTCAGATCAGGACTCCGCAAACATGTGTACGTGGGTGCAAAGCGATGTTACACCCTATTCATCAAAGGAGCCAGCTACGGCGAAAGATCGAAAAGAATGTACAACACGAGACATTCCCGTTGCACTCTTTAATTAAAATTATAGCTAGGATATTTCAAGCCGGTCCTTTCTCCTACAGGCCATTAAAAACATATGGCGTGAATATCCCAGCATCGTGGGACACACGCGCAGGGAAGACGAAGGAGAAGGGATTGTCAACACGAGCTATTCACACGAGTGCTTGGAAATACACCTCAATCTATCGTGTCACGCAAGGTTCCACATGTTCCTCTACTCTATGGGTCATGGAGAGACTCGACCAGCAGGCCAGGACTGTGGCCTTTTCAGCCTAATCACATCCGTTATTGACAGGATAAACCGGTTCTGTCATGTTAAGGATTCAGTGTAGGCAGGCTGGTTCCCTGCCCGTTCCTTTGCGACCACTTCCTATAAGTACAACAACCTACGGCGATTGATTGGATTATGAATACGATCCACTTGACCTCCTTGACTATCTAAACGAGGGCTGTCCTCGTGTTTGGTCTGCTTAGCAAGTCCCATTCGATATGGTGAGGTATACCATCTGAAGTCCCACGATAACGCAGATAAACAGTCCTAGCAACCATGACGTCTCCAATCGCTGCATGTCGTCAGGCAGAGGTGGATACCTGTTGTCGAATGCTCACAGCCAAATGCAGCATTATCTGCATTATAGAGCGAGTCCTCCGGATCTTTGGGAAGACATGTGTTCCTGCTTCATCGTGCGCATCGCATCATTGTGGACTGACATATCCTCTTCGAAAATTCACGTCAATATAACTCAAAGCAAGCTCGACGTACAGGTGAACGAGACTACCCTCAGTAGGCCGCAAAATAGCCTAATGGTCGCATGACAAGTGGAACCGTTTCAGAAGCGGACTCGATGTCATCGTTCGCCCTGGGTTCAAAGCATAACCTAGACTTGCACAGAAGACACATATCAACACTGTGCTTCGGCTGGGAAGCCATCATGAGTTCCACGCGTGTCGACTCTATCGCCTCTAGCTTACACGAGCGCCATATCAACGGTCCTTCTATTCCGAAAATGATATTATGCTTTGGGATGACATTGAGCCTTCTCATGACCATACAATCATCCTCTCCGACTCCTCCACGGTCCAGATATTCTATCAGGATAGATTGACCCACCACCTATCGCCGGGTTCATTCTTTGTCCTTTCTTGTTCGCATTCGATGAAGGATTTACATTCCATGACCGGACTGACTATGTGTTCCACAGTCACATTATAATGAAGACATGTCATGATATCAGAGCAACAAAGCCTATGTTCCCGGATTGGAATGCTTGTTCAAAACTGGTCCACGCAAGGAGGACAGTCTGATACCATGATCTGACTGGATTGAAGTCCACTCAAGATGATCTTAACAGACAAAGAACACAATAAGCTAAGCGGCTCTCGCCTTTGCTAGGGCAGATACGAGACATCAACATTCTAGCCACGCAATCAGTACACCATGGATGATCAAGTAAAATGCAAGTCAACATTCCGTTGATTGCTGTTTACCCTGGCTATCATCGCACGTGGTTCGCACCATTTACTCAACTCCAACGCTACTGAGCAGGATCTTCCTTTTGGATGTCCGCTTGAAACTGTGTCTCTGAAGGCGGCGGTTGCATTAATCCCACTTCGGACTCCCCACCAGGGGCTTTCCTTGTTGGCCAAAGATGACGAACTCGATGCAGTCCTTCTGGAACACCTTGCAATTGAGGGAGAGGTTACTACGCTACTGCTGCGTTGAGTAAGTGAAGTTGGCTAAGACTGGCTTTGTGTTCAGGCTGTACGAGGTCCAATGATACGATGGCTGGTTCGGTTGAATGACTGATGATGCGCTATAATCGCTACCTTTGGTCAAGAGTCGGAATGATCAAGGGACTTACAACTTGGAGAATTTCCCAGTTTCTATCTCGAGTCTTCGCCTTCACCCAGAAACAACGATGCTCCGGTGATATACAGGCCCAATTCTCTCGATATGATGTTATTACCCTCGAAGTGCGTTCGGGACCGCCGAAGACCTTTGCAGCGAGCTTAGAGCCATGCAGAATGATGCAGTAGAGAATGTCTTCAATGCCGATATGCATTTTACTTCCATGAATCTTCTGTGGTAAGATCGAGTTAGACAGATGCAAGATGGAAATCGGACGTACTTTCTCTCTAATCCGGACGGCACTGGCTGTCTTTCCACATATATGTCCCTTCCATGGAGCAAAACATACATCGGCTGAATGAACGTTGTTACTATGTGGCCATTCCTAGGTCAGAGACCTGAGAGAACGCCATCATCCGCGCGCGCATACTGTGTGACAATATGACATATCCCATCTTGGGTGGTATCATTTCTGGGAAGAACACCCACCTTGTTCCCCTAGTGTTAATGTGGAAGAGCACCATGTTGCACCTAAAGAATGGCCATTAGCCTCCGTCCTTGATAATGTCACAGGAAATTAGAATGACCGTCGGGACTATACGCTTTGGCAGAAAAACGATGGGATACAAGCGCCGCGGAAACCACATTCAAGGATCTCGCCAGCCAAAAAGGTCAAGACCACCTACACGAAGCTATCCACGACGGCTGGAAATCAGGACAGGACCCGGTCCAGCTCTCGTCTACTCTAAATGACGAGGATACTGTTGACATGGTCGTGATTGCGTGGTTCGTTGATCCTGTTAACGACATCCCTGTCTTTTTACACTCAACCCTATACTCGTTGTGGTTATCGTTATTCTTCCCATAACTAACGAACACAATGCATAACACCGACAGATTTCTGGCCATCATCATCGCTATTATCGTCTTCTAATAACCTTCCAAACCGACCAACCAGGAACGGAGCCTCTCAGTTGAATCGGCAAAGCACAAAAAACAGCACAAGAGGTGCATTGGTATTGCAGCCCAGAGTTCTGTTCAGTTGGTTTCCGAGGTCATCGTCCTCGGAGGTATCAAACGGAGAGAAAATCGAAATGTACCACTTTTTTTGGTGTCTTACATTGTGTGCATCGCCACTCAAAGTACTGCGCTGCTGCTCCAAAGTGAATGGGATAGAGTGAACAGCCATATATGAACAGCCTCACCCCGGCCACCTTTCGTAAGTCTCCGTCATCCACGTTGATGATTAAATGGGCTTAAGAAGGATTTTTCCGAAGTGGACATCCTGATCGACAAGGCGGTACATGCCCTTTGGAGTCTCGCGGCCCTCTTGGACACAGTCGCTGCGGTGCTCGATGGGCCCCGGGTGACCTGGGCCATATGGCAAAACATGAGGCTAAGTGATCACACCAGCAAGCATATGTCTTGCATAGTGAGTTTTGCCTCGGGTGAGAAGAAATAGGAACTGGAATCAAGAGTTCTCGCAGATGATTGGTGAAGGGAGCAATTCCAGATACGCTGGAAAGATATGGCCAGCCTCGCCTCGTGTTCATCCCTGGATGTCTTGGGTCTTTGGCGATTTGAATCTAAACAGTTCTGTATCATCCAAATGTTCCTTTTGTCCTCTGTTGCTGTCAAGTTATCGGTATCCTGATAATATCAAACTGTAGACTCGAAGCATTACCTGCAATTGTGTAACAGTATGGATCCCCTTATATAAGGAGCGAGAGACATGCGCTCCCACCTAATTCGCAATTTCTCCACCTACAGTCTATGTACATCTCACCTATTGTCATAGCTCAGATACCCAGCTCAATGTGGAGCATGATATTCTGCAACGCAAAGTTATCTAATCAGATAAGATTAACGAACAAAGTACATAGTATGAGGCATCGCAGTATATCCACCACCATTCGATGCCGGCATCACAACGCCATTCACGTCTTCTCCGGTTCCGCGTCCATCCCGATACTGGGATTTCTCGATCCATGACGGCAGGATGAACGACAAGAGGATGACTCCTCAGAATATACGATATCCGCCGATGACTCTCGCTTCAGTGACGATATATATGCTTATACGCGGCATCAGCCCTTGGATAGTCAATATGGCGTCAATATTTCCGCTTCTGGCCTGTGAATCATCTCAATCCATGGTCTGCGCGGGCTTGAGTCACCGAAGGCAAGTATATAGTGCCTCTTACTTGCCGCGAGGTTTGGTCGTTCTCAACTTTTCGCATTGCTTCCAGTTGCATACGATATTCTTTGGCATCTTTAGCATCACAATCATCACAAGCATCTCATACATTTAATCCATATCTTACCATTTAGATAATGGCCCCCATTCTCCTCTGTGAACCACCCCGGACACCATTCCGGTTCTTGCTCAACAACGTGCATCAAGACACGAACTCAGATCACCAGACTACCCCCTCACCACTAACAAACGTATACCACTTTCCAAAGACCAACACCACCACGGCCACCAACAAAGAACCCAACCACGCGAACGAGCCCGACTCCGCAACCACCTCACCTACACCAACAGACCACCTCCCACCCCTACCAACCACCCCAATACTCACCCACTCAATGAACGACCCAGAATCAGAATCAGAATCAGAATCAGAACTAACCCGCGATATCAACACCCCCCTGCACACCCTCCTCCGCACCCTCCAATCCACCAACCTCACCAGCACCACTTCCCCCAAAACAACCACCACCGCCATCAGCACCCTCTCCACCACACCAAGAGACACCAACACAACAACAAACGCCCTTCTATTACAAATCTACTCTACCCTCCTACATCACATCGAAACCTACACGAACAATCTCGTCTGGGAGCACGAAATCCTCCTCAGTAATGGAAATATTCTCCTGTCGAGATCGGCACGGGGATATCGAATGGATATTGAGGAACTGGAGGTAGAGTATCAGGAACATTATGAGATGTGTGAGGGGTTGGTGAATGAGTTGGGGGGGTTGGTGGAGAGAGAAGGGTTGGAGAATCCGGGGTGGGTGATGGAGGATGAGGAATGGGGATGGAGGGAGGTGAGAGAGGGGGTGAGGAGGGTGAGGGCGACGTTGGAGGAGGTGAGATGGCGGGGGAGGTATGAGAGAAGGGGGGAGTGGTATGTTGTTTTTTGAGTGAGTGAATGAGTTTGTGATAATGTCTCACTAGTATTTCTTCCGTTTTCTGGGTGTGGTGTATGATTTGTTGGGATTGTGGGGTTTATTGGATTACTATGATTGTGAGAGGTAACTTTTTTTTTTTTTTCTCCTTCGTGTTTTGATTCTTATTCTTTGTTTCTTAGCTGTGCTGTTCTTTCATCCGTATCTTTCTTTGTTCTTTATTTTCTTGGTCAGAATGTCGTTCTCGTCTCACTTATGGTTGCTGCATTAGATCAATCATCATGTATTTCTATAGTACATTCTCCATACATTCCTTTCCAGACTGATGTCTTGTCTTCAAGACAACTACACTTCAATGTCTTTCTTTTTTTGAAGATAAGCTCATTTCTCTATATTGAGGCAACTATGTTGTTGCCATTATATCTCTTCGATCGATTGGGTTACGACTGGCTTTATCTTTCACTTTGTTTCTTCATCTCACATGGATTGTTCTGGGTGGAGTTGTATCATGGCAATGGAATTGATTGGTTGGGGGGGTGGGTTGGTCGTGGTCTTTCTTACGTGGGTAGGACGCATGGGGTACCTATGGAACTTTTGTCGAGTCAGGTTGTATGTTGATTGATGATTGTGGGGATTACCTGATGTGTTACAAGGAATAATATTAAATCTATCAGTCAACTCCGAGCAATTTCCCATGCAAATCACGTCCAAATCACACCATACAAGCCATGCAAGAACCCCCATGCAAGCAAATGACATACAGCAATCACAAAACATCACATAAAGACAAAAACAATCCCGACCAACAGCAAGGTATCATCATAAGCGCAAGCCGTAATCAGTCCAACGCTGAAACTAGCTCGCTCCCGCTATGCAGACAACCAGAAACAATCATGTCATCAGAACCACACTTTTGCGCGTTCCGTTGCAGTGGCCAATAAATCAACGCCACCAGGTGCGCCAGAACAATCAACAGCAAACAATAAGGGTATAATACCAATCAGGCAAATAGATGGTGCATCATTTCTTGAACATGTAGTGGCCGTACAGACCGCCCACGTCCCCCACGGCCACGGGGATCTTGCGCATGCCCCACCACCGCGCGCCCATCTTCCAGGACCGCGCGCCGTCGTCCGGAACCACCTCCGGCATCGACGATTTCTCCCGGACGTACCAGCCCCGACGACCCAATTCACGCACCGCCCAGCCGGGCGAGGTGCGTGCGTTCCGAGACCGCTCGCGCAGGGGAGCAATGAGCTTGTCGCTAAATTCGATGACCTGCAGCGGGTAGCTCTGCGGCGTCAAGATCACGCACGAGTTCGGGTTGAAGATGGTGCCGATTGTCAGCTGGTTGGCTCGGTTCAGGTCCAGGTAGCAGAGCGTGGATGGGACCCACGGCTCACTGGCACTCGACTCCCCGTTCACCGGTTTGGGCGGGACGAAGAACGTGTTGATGTCCTGGCCAGTGAGCTCGCAGGAACTCAACCCCAGCTCTTCCAGATGCTTCGTCAGAGGTACCAAAGCTTGGGCGTGGGCAGAGGTGACCTTGGCCCCGCCAAGGTTGAGAGAGCGAAGAGTGGTGGGCAACTTGGGCAGCAGTGCCTGCACATCCTCCTCCTCCAAGATCCGGGACCGCGCGGGATCCGTCAACAAGTTCAGGTACACCAGCGAGTCGCACACCGCGGGATGGGTGGACAGAAACTCGACCACCCGGGAGCCCCGCAGGCGGCTGCACCGGGACAGACTCAGATGGGTGATCTTGGCCGAATGAGGAATGGAAAACAAGGCATCTTCGCTGATCTGCGTGTGCGTGACATCGAGGTGGGTGAGATTGATCAGACGAGGCAGAAGGATTTCAAAAGCAGCCGCCGGGAGACTGCTGCATTCGTGAAGCGAAACACGTCGCAAGTTCGGCAAGGTTAGGGGAAGACCCGGGGGGCCGGAGATCAGGGCCTCGAGGAAGAGACCGGAGAAAGACTGCGAAGAGCAGCCGCAGAAGTCGACAGCAAACAGGTTGGGAAGCCCGGTGAACAGCTTCTGGAGCACCTCCAAGCTAATGTCGCCCTCGACGTGCTCCTGGAGCAAGCATTCCTTCAGATTGGGCAGCAGATCGAGACACTGCAGGAGAGTCTTGGAGGTCAGGTTCTGGATCTCCGCGTTCATCTGCTTGGTGCGTCCCAGTCCAACCGAGGTGAAGTGCGAAAAGTCAAGGCGGCGCACCAAGGTGCCCAGTGCCGGATAGCGAGCGATGTGGTTGAGAGCTTTGGAGAAGATGATGGAGTGGGGAAAGGTCATGTTCCTGTACAACACACTCAGGGTGGCCGCATGCAACGTCTTGGAGGTAAGCAGGCACGCGATCAGATCAACATTACGTGGAGTATATCCGTTGGGGGGGACATCGAGGGCGAGCATAGAAATAAGGTAATCTGCAACTTGATTAGCCCGGCCAGATTCAACCCGAACACGCTACGTACCAAGGACCTCCGGGGGAAGTCTTTCCAGAGCAGATGTTCCTGCAGCCGGCTTCTGCTCCACTACCACGTCTTTCGGTTCTTCCGGCACCTGCAGCTGCGTCTGCACTTCCGTCTCCTCGACGGGGGCCGGCTTGCTGGGCGGAGAGACAGCCGGTGGCGTCGAATCCCAGGCCCAACCGCGCGCCTGCATATTTCCCAGGCCGCGGAGGTCGCTGTAGCTTCGACTAAGACTCTTGCCGCCCAGCCGGATCTGCTTCCATCCTAAAAAGCCGCCACATGGGCAGCAGAAGTCAGGCTGCATTTCGAAAGGGTTGCGCTTGGGTGGTTCCTGAGGGGACTCTTCCAGATGGGTATCAACGAAGGATTGCGCGATGCCTATGACGTGTGAGTGACTGGCGCTGACACCTGCATTACGCCGGACTAACGGGAGACATACCATCCACGTCTTCCTTGATGGAGCCAAACGACTCCCGGCGACGGCTGCTCGACCGCGAGTTCTGGGACGAGGAGCAGGCGGACGAATGAGGGGAGGCAGTGCGGGAGCCCTCCGTGGGCGAAATGTCTCCGGAGACTGCCGTAGAGTATCGCGAATGCGGTTGCTTCTGGATAGCAAGCGGCACGGGGGTGGCGGCCGACATGGTGAAGGGAATTATATAGGTGGAGGGCCGGTCCCAGACAGGGTGGTAAGGTGTCAGAAGGATCAGGAGAGCGCGCACACACAGACCGGGAGAAAGAGTGGAAGAGGAGGGAGGAAAAAGAAGGAAAAAGCTTTTTCTTTCCCCGGATTCCACCCAAGCACCCCTGGCTGCAATCTGCGCTAGAAAAGTGCCAAAGAGGGGCGCTGGGGACGTAATTAACCGTCCGAGGACCAAGTGTGAGCTGGTGTTGCTGTTAGTCACAGAATCCGCGGCGGATGGAACAACGCCGCGCCCCGAGGCGGGCACGCTATTCACACGCTGAGAAAACTGATTTGCTGACACCGGATGATCGGGTGGAGCGTGCAGAGAAAGCTATGCAATGTGGTGGACAGGGCTGATTTGCAGATCGTGGAAAGTTAGGAGGATGGAGGGGGAGGGGAAGGGAAAAATCCAGAATCAAGGAACAAAGAACAGTGGTAACGCACGAGGCGGGATGGCAGAAAAAAAAAAAAAATAGGTGAGGGCGCGGAACGGCAAGAGAGATTGGAGAATGCACGCCGACGTCAAGTTTTTATTAAGTAAGGCGAACAGCGGAAGCTCCGCGAACAACACTGCAAACATGTCCATGGATCCCGGCCACATGGGGCAATCGGCGGCGAATCCCCTTGGCAGTTCTCGGTTCCTCACGGTTGGAGTCCGGTGTAGACTACAACTAAGGTACTTCCCCTCCTTCGACTGCTAAAAGACCGTTGATCGATCGCCTCCCGCCGCGGATTGGTTGCTTTTTCGGTTCCGAACCACTCCTAGTATCTCACTACAGGCTACTATTTTAATCGCAGTCGGGGGCGATAGCCGGCCTAGGTTTATCAATCAGCCGGTCGGAAATCCATGGGGTCGGGTTCGTCCGTCTGGCCTCCCGGTGAGGAGGGGATTCAGCAGTGATTCCTGCAATCTGGCTTCAACGGGGGTGACTGTTAGCATAGGTTGTTCCTGGCATCCTATCGACGATTTCCATTAGTCGCAGAAAGCGATGATTCGAGGGCGGGCGTCATGGCGCCATGGCCGGGACTTGCTCGATCGGGATCACCGCCTGCATTCTATGACATAATGGAAAACCGCCGCCCCGACCCCGTGACCAGACCCGACGGAGCGGGATCTTCCCTCGCCGAACGACGCCCTGCTCCGACCATCGGGACTTGCCATCGCCTGGAGCAGTAGCGTACTTACTCCTTAGGGAGGCTAGTCTCGGTGAAGCATACACCGTCAGACAACCATTCCTGCCAAGCATCGCATGTCCATCGCAATAGGAGTCCGATAGCAGATACTATCAGCATATACGGAGTACTCCCCAAATGGCCGGATCATTACCCCAGACCTCCTGCACGCACCCCTGACGGCAGTATTCCTTACCTAACAATTACGAGTTGCCCGCCCGCCATTTGCTCCGCGCGGGGTCCCGTGATCCTGCGGAGAACGCTAGTCGTGCTGTCACTCCTCTCCCCTCTCCTCTCCTTCGTCATCCATGGCCTTCTACCCCTCGACCCAAAGATCAGGAGAACTCAATCCCAGCCAGTCTCCCCTCTTGCAGGGAGGAAGGCCAGGAAACCAGGCCACATGTCCGAGATCCCACCTAGTTGCTTCTCCAAGGCGGACTCATCTCTCGAGGCATGGTCCAATCCGGCCGATACTCATGCGAGTGACCGTGATGGGATGGCTGACAGGCAGCGCTCATCCCATGCATGCTGGAGGATGACTGTGGGGTAAGGTCGATAGACAGGGAACTAGTGGTTGGTGGCAGCTACTAGCTACCTTAGCTAAGGGGGCGAATTCCACCCCTCTCCATCATAGGGTTCTGTCTCATTGGCACGATGATCAGAGCTTACCTTAACGGCAGGATGATCTAATTGGCAAAGCATATTAAATCTCCATGACTACGATTTGAGTCCGAAACAGCCAAGCAGGCGATCACTGTCTGCAACCACTCTTTCAGGCCATTCGGGCCCATTCACTCAGCCGACAATGGTTCCGGGTTAGAATAGCATCTGCTGGGACCTCGTGTCATGATTCTGCAATCGTCATGCATGCAGTCTTCCCACTCGAAAGTCCCGCATGATGTTGGTCCAGCATCTCCGCGGGTCTTCCATCCAGTCTCTTGGAAATACAGTAGCGCATGCCAGACACCCAGGCTACACCGCTAGGCTGCTAGGGGGTAGAACTAGGCTGTGGCTCCCTCATGACTGTGCGTATGACGTATATATCACCGTGCCAGGCAGGAACAAGGGCATTCTTCATATTTACCTCTAGTCCGAGAGATGCTCACGAGACAGGGAATCAAAACACGAATGGTGTACGGAGTAGCAGGGTGACCTTGACGCAGCCGTATGAAGGTGTTCGAAACCCGACTCGTCGAGGCTTGGCCGGCACATAAGCTTGACTCCGGCCCCAGTCCATCCTAGTGCAAACCGACTCGGTCGCTGATCAAGCGACTGGGCCAGGACCCAGAACCTGGTCAGCGCGGTCTTGGCTTCCCCTTGCAGTCGGAATTGACGCCGACTTCACCATCCCTCGTCATGGAGACGCCCCATGTCGTGATGGTCGGTTGGGTGGGTAATCGTATGAAGCACACTGTTTCCATCACGTAAATGCGACATCCCTTGTGAAACCGACCTTGACCGGGGATCCTTGACGGGCAGGAATACGGCTCCCTCCAAGTCCGATGGCCGTTAGGGACCCCGGCCGCCAAGAAGGATCCCCGGCAACGTAGGTCTTGGCTCGCCTACCTCGAAGCAAGCGTGTTCCTCCTTCCCCACACTCTATTGGTCTGGGCCTCATAGTTGGGTTCCTCGCCCCAGATCCGGTCGCTCTTGGGATATCTCCCCAGGAATGGAACCCGAGGGGTGGACGGCAATACCCTCACCATGGGAACCCGGGCTGGGCTCTTTGGACGGCCGCGCCCTAGCCACGGGTCACGAGGCTCGTGTGCTCACGCCAGCATGACACCACTTGACACCACGCCCTCGGGCCATCACCTCATGGTCTGATCGGATGCAGTGAGCCATGGTTGGATAGGATGGTCAGTGGAGAATCACTGATGTGGCGGGCTTCAATAGGAGAGGATCGGTGTAAGGCTGAAAGTAGGATACATCATCCACTGCATGGTGTTATGTGAGGCTCGCTTCTGCAGGAGGGCGTTGGATATGCAAAAGTACGATGATGGGCCGACTGCTCCGTTAACCATTGATCTAGCTGTGTAAGGAACAGACCACTATTTCACTGAAGAGAATAGGTGAATAGGAGTCCGAAAGTACTAGATATTAACCGAACTCTGCGTTTGCTTTTGTTGTGTCATGCCAGATTACCCCGTACTTACCAACAATACCGACACCCCTTTTTTACCCCTTCTTTCTCTGTTGACGGCATCACGCACCAGCCTCCACCCCTAACAGCCTAGGCTACGACCACACAACCGACCGACCATCAAATGTCGAGGTTCAGGAACTCTAAATAACTGGTAGGAAATATCCAAAGCATGATAGTAAGTGGTCGTTTTCACTAACTCCGCACTCTAGACAAGAATGAGTCAGGCCTTCAGCATGAGGCCTCTGGCGGGGATCTAACTCCCGCAACGACGCATTGTTGGATACTATATCGCCTATCCGGCGTCACTGATTGAGTAAATTAATCCAAGCATCTACTATAACATCCACATGTCATTGGGCTCGATATTGGACTGTCGGAGATAAGTCAGGGCTGTCGGGAAATGGCGGGTGAAACGGACCAACAGCGCAATTACCGACGGCGCAGCGGATTTCTTTCCTCGATCCAATTGATCGGCAAGTCGTCGGCGATACAACTGCTTCACCTTATTATCAGACACTGTCCCCGTCCGGAATACGCATAATGACTGAGCCCCAGCGTCGGCGCAGAAGACCAGCTGTGTAGGTTCAAACTCCCTCGGACGTACCCCGGCTAACGAAGAGGACAGCTCCTGCTCCCCGTGTAGGAGCCGGAAAATCCGGTGTGACCGACAATTGCCCTGCAGCAACTGCGTGCGCACGAGGAACGAGAATTGCGTCTATGCTGATCGGGCTTCTCCGATTCGGTGGAGAAGCCTTGACCCTGGCCAGGCAACCGAGGTTGTTCCACGTCAACAGATCCAACGGGCTCACCATTCGCTCCACGTGGATAGAGCCCCCAACGTCGAGAGACCTCCAGAATACCATAATCAACAGTCAGACTTTCTAGTGAATAGCCCTAGCATTATATCCACTGTTCTCAATCAGCAGTCCGTTCAGGTGGTGGAGGCGCTGAAGAGCAGGATCAAGCAGCTCGAAGAACAGCTAGCACAAGCTACCCAGCCGCAGACGCATGCAACATTGTCGGGTTCAAAGTCTGATATAGAGACCGCAACAACACGTATCACTAAAAGACTTCACGTTCAATATGACAACAACTCGATCAGTCGGTCTGCGGCCATCACTCGCGGGATAATGAACAAGACCCGTCTGCTGGGCCAAAGCTACTGGATGAGCGGTCTCGCTACGCTAGTAAGTCGGTCACCCGTTCAGTAAGGAGTGACTGGCTAATTGGTTCAGCTTCGAGAGCTCTTCCAAACACTCGAGCCGTATTTCCTAAAAGAAAGCTCCAAAATCTTCGCTGGCTTCTACCGATGCAAGGCACTGGCACGGATCATCAAAGCAAGACGAGCACCCAAGTGGCCAGCACCGCCAAGCGTTGACCTACCGCTGAAGGATCTTGCAGACAAGCTTGTCGACTGTTACCTCCAAACAACTGAGACGATCTATCCAGTCATGCATCTTCCCAGCTTCGAGCTCGAATATGACAATTTATGGGCGTCTAATCGCGAACCCAGGATGGCCTTTGTTGTTCAATTGAAGCTCATTCTCGCCATCGGGGCCACCACGTACGACAAGCAATTCTCTTTACGCCCCTTGGCCTTTCAATGGGTGTACGAGGCGCAAACCTGGCTGGCAGAGCCAGATTCCAAATCACGGCTTACCATCCAGTCTCTCCAGGCCAGTCTCCTGCTCTTGATTGCCCGAGAAGCAACAGGTATAGGTCCAACCTTGACCTGGATCCCCGCTGGCGAACTACTCCGGACAGCAGTGAGCATGGGTTTACACCGAGATCCCAAACACCTACCCCCCGTCACAGCATTTGCTGCCGAAATGCGCCGCAGGCTATGGAACACGATCTTGGAAGTCAGCCTACAATCAAGTATCACATCTGGCGAGCCCCCAATGGTGGCCCTCGATGACTTCGATACCGACCCCCCGGGTAACTTTGACGATAAAGATCTCCTGACGGAGGTCCCCGACCTAAACCCAGACAGCCAATTCACCCGCATATCCATCCCCAGAGCCCTCCGCAAGACCTTCCCCCTGCGTCTCGCCATCGTCAAATTCCTCAACGACCTGACTTCCCACGGAACCTACGAGGAAACACTCCGCCTCGACACCCAGCTCCGAGCATCATACAAGGACCTCTGCCAAACCCTGCACGCCTACATCTCAATCGCCACCCTCCCCCCATTCGCCATCCGGGCCGTAGACGTCCTCATGCAACGCTACTTCTCCTCCCTCCACCTCCCCTACTTCGCCCTCGCCATGCACGAAGCAAGCTACGCATTCTCTCGACGAGTCGCCGTCGAAACGGCTCTCAAAATCTGGCATTTCGTCTACCAATCCTCCTCCGAACCCTTCACCCGGTTCGTCACGTCCGGGGCGGGCCTCTTCCGCACCACCACCGTCCAAGCCAGCACCGTCATCGCCACAGAACTCAAATTCCACCTCCAAGAAGACCAAGGTCTCGACCCTGTGCCCCTGCGCCCCGATCTCGTCCGCGTCCTCGAAGAAGCCAAAGCCTGGACCCTTCAATGCATGGAGTCCGGGGAAACGAACACCAAGGGCTACCTCCTCACGCACGTTCTCGTCGCACAAGTCCAAGGACTGATGCGCGGCGTCAGCGAGGGATACATGCACAGTTACTTGGTGAGAATGACTGAAGAAAGTATCGAGACGTGTTTGCGGATCCTTGAGAAAAAGGCTTATGAAGGACAACAACAACCTGAGGTAAGGACAGATATGCCGCCGGATTTGGCTCCTTTGAACGTGACGCCGGATTTGTTAGAGGATTTTGATTTTGACTTTTTGGTGAGTACTTGGATTATTGTCTCTCGTGGTATTATGTTATTAACTGACAATGGTAGATGCCCGGTGCGATACTCCATTCCGGGGATGCGGAGATGATGAATTGGAGGTTTTATGATGATACCATTCCGAGGGATTTGTAGTAGATGTTCTTTGTGGTGTGTGTGTTGTTTTGGTCTGATAACAGTGGGGTCAATTGGGTGATGTCTATTATGCTTAGAGGCTTTATATACTACTACTATCTGTTACTCTTCCAACCTTACTTATATTTCATTGCTAAAGAGAAAATACCCACTCATCGTGGATCTCCTAAGTATGATCTAGCAGACAATAGCAAATGAGATAGTCTACTACAATATCCAGAGACACTTTATCCTCCAAATTATAACACGTCCCAAGACTGGAGAATGACACTTGGCCTGAGGCCAATTAATCTAATGAAATCCATCCAGCACAGCTTCCCGGTACGAAAGAGGCGGGGAACCTTTTTCCACGTATCCTTGCACAAGGGAACCCGCAAGGTGGGCTGGACATTCGCCATAAGCTACGCTGCTTCTCGCTTTTTGATCTCATTTGCCTACCAGCCGTGCTTTAATGGGGGCAATTCTTGTGCATTCTCTAGGATCAAGATCAACCGATCGGTGTTTGGTTCCACAACCTGAGACTTTAGTGAACGATAACTGGGGTAACTGGGAATAGTCAGGACAATCAACGGTAGGTAGTGGTCGTTTTCTGCGCTAATTTATTGGGAAACGGAGAGGAAGGGATCCACTATGAGAGTGGTGTTTATGCGTGGCGGGGAGAGAATTGTTCAGATGGTTCTAGTATTCCATGGTTGGATGGGTTTTGTACTCGTATGTCAGTAGGTGGTGGGGTTATGCTGAGACGAATATATTTTCTGTACTGATTGATGGAATTTCGGACATATCGTGAGTTAGTCGCTTTGTCTACATTGGAGGGAGACTAATTAAATTCGAATATATAAGTCGGCTTAGGAACGTCTGCGGATCCTAGTGGTCAGGTTCTAATATTAGTGTGTCCGGCGAAGCTAGGTTAAGGTCTCCTTGGGAGAAGTTAGACAGGAATTGGTCAATGTGAACTACCCGGATAGTATGTCTGGATCGGATCGGACTTCACAAATGTGATTGGTTAACAGGGAGCTTAGTTCACTCAGTCACATCACTCCATTTCTCAGTTTGGATGCACGGTTCTCATATCTTGGAATATTCCAGTGCAAACAGTGGATACTGCCGGCCTCAAGTGTAAATCCGAGTGTTTCGGACCGAGAGACTTTTTATCTGTGTCGAGCGTGCACCTCTGTTCCACGTGCATCTGTTATTTTGCTCTAGATGACCTTCTGGTACTATCTATCACGTTGAAGCATGTGGCATTTGCATGGATAGACGATGGGTTGTTGAATAAGAGGCATTGAATTAGTGAGACCCCTGGGGATTATTCAAAGACAGGAGACCAAAGTTCAAGCTTGCTGCCGGCTCGCGATAAACCTTCATTAGGCACCTTTATTTGGTTAATAGGTATGATTCAAGCTCGGGTGTACGCAGTACAGCATCTAAATCGTGAATACCATCTGTCGGGTCTGTTCTTCGCATGCTGCCTGTGAATTATGGTAAGATACCCTGAAGTGGATGCTTGCCACGGTAACAAAACGTTAGCCTGTATATCAACAACGTGGCATTCCTTGACATCCGTTTGAAATGCAATTACCATGGAAGCAGGATGTCCCAGGCCCTGGTAAGCCATAGAAGCCTAATCAATGTGGTGTGGGCCATTGACGCCTGCTTCCAACAAATCTTGTAGCGCACCGACCTTTGCACTCCCGCTACAGAGATATCGGAATAATCGTGTCAATACCCGCATAGCAGCAAGCCAGTCTTCCTTGAGACACAGGTCGTAGCCGCGTGTAAACTTCAATTCGAAAACCTCGTCTTCAGAGCACCCGCGTGCATGTACTCTGGAAATCAGATTCGCGGTAAAGAAGCCTCGGGCAAGATAGACGTAACGGCCATATAAGCCGATCACGTAAACCTCCTGGTCCTGGACACGCCTCCGGATATTTGCAGCAAGCTGTCCCAGCATTATACTCAAGACTTCCGCCAGGAATTCCTTCCAGGTCTGTCCATCGAACCACTAAACGGCATTAGCAAACGGAGGCGGAGATGGTTAGTGGTGCACGCACGCCAACATACGAGATGATCGGCACTGGCTGTTCCTGCGGGCCAACCATGACTGCGCCTTCGGGGATGGCAGCATATCGTTTCCCGCCAATCACATACTTATTTTTGGTTTCCGGGGCTGGAAACCTGGGAGCCTGTTAATAGTGTACGTTGTGTCAGTCAGAAAAGGCTCGCGCCACTCACCACAACGTCGGGCCTTGCTCGTGAACATCCTCCAGATTGAGATAGATGGCCTGCATAAAGACCCTCAACATCATACCCTGTGACCTTATAAAGTTGGTGAAGTATTCTCTGGTAGGGACTTTCCAGTTCTTTCTAGGGAGTGTGATTGTCTCGCTAGCGGTCAGAGCCCCGTCAAGCGTGATATCCCTAGACCCACCTAACAGACGGTGGTGGGTATGGAGTTGGTAGAAGAAATCCTCGAAATTCCTCTGTTCTGGGGGCCATCGCGATGTATAGTCATCGGTTGCGATGTGAGCGTGTTGGAATACCCAGGGAATCAGCTTCGCAATGTCTCTTTCTATGAAAACTAGGTCAGTCGAGGTGACTGGTTATCACGGGAGTATCCATTGTACTGACCTTCCCGGTCAGTCTCTACAACTTGGGGGACTAGCGTATCTGCATCAACGATGGAGGAGGCGATGATGGCCGTCATGGTACCAGGATGGCCATGCAATGGATGCTGCTGGATGGCCGACAGGATGGCTGCATGGCTGGCACTGCCTGCGCTCGGTCACGTGGAGCGGGAGGCGGAACAATCCTCCGCCGACTGCTTGGGGAATTGCTTGCCTGAGGCCACTTCAAATTTCCCGTCGTCGGTGATCTCAAGGCTCCCAAGGAAAGCACTCCAGCCTTAAAACAAGGAGAATAAAATAAAAATAAAAATAAAAATAAACAAATTGGACGATGGCAACTCGCTTCATAGCCAATATCCCCTCTACACTTCTCACCTCCTCCAAAACCCTTTAGCCCTTTGCGCCCTCGCGAAACTTGCTTTTTTCAGAAACTAACTTCACCGTCTTCTTCTTCTGCATGATAAGGTGACTCCGTTGAATATCCCCATGAATCCGATCCAGCTTCTTATGAGACCGCTGCAGAAGAGCTCGACGAGCTGGAAGATCCTCCTTCAGTGATTTCTCCCGTCCTTCAACCTTCTCGAGGAGAAAGCCTGCCACACGCGCCCCATCCCAGATAGCTCCAAGGTACTCTGCAACTCTTTATAGACTAGGACCTCTCTCGTGATGCCACTGGAACCCAATCCGCTGGGATCAATCTTCGCAATAACCACACGTGGCTTTCCTGTCATTGTCAATAGAGAGTGTAAACTATTGTAGGCTGGACTAGGGCTGATGGACTCTTAAAGGCTACTCCTACCAAGGATAGATCTGATGAAAGAATTCCTTCGCTAGAAGAATATCAGCGTGAATGAGATGGGATGCTTGGATACTGATAAATCAATGATTACAATAAGCAGGTATAAAAGCAGGACCAAACAACAAGAAAGAACTCCAGACCATGGTTCCAAACTTGGTTACCAGAAAATTCTCTATTCAGTAAATATCCAGCGTAAGTTCTCAATTTCTTGCTGCATTTTAATTTCTTGCTGCACGATTTTCGAACTGTCAAGGCAAGTCTCACATTGCGCGAAACCAATCAACTTGACCGTCCCATCCGACTGCACGAGAAAGTTATCCTTTGTCACATCCCCCAGACACAGCTTGTACTCATGAAGCCGCTGCAACGCCTTTTTACAAGCCTCAAAGTCGATTCGCAATGGTGGATTCTCCTCGACCTTCTCTAAAAGAAACCCTATCACCCGATCTGCCTCGTAGATATGGCCCAGAAACGTCGGGGTTAACCCAGTATCCTTGAAAAGCCTATAGATCATGGTCTCAAACTCTATGAGTTGCACCTCCACGACCTTGACCTTGGCGATACAGGTTCTGGAATCAGCAGCTGTGGTGACTACCGATACATTCTCCGTGATTCTCTCGACTTCGTGCAAGTCGAACCAGTCAAACTGATCTGGATGCCAGAGTCTTTTTTGCGGAAGTCCCGGCCATATTTGGAACTCATATTGAAGATTTCCGTCTTCGCCGCGCCATAATCTCACCATGTTGGCCCCCTCGTTATCTTCGAAGGAAGGGATGGCCATGGTTTCGCTTTCATGGAATGTGCGTGGAAGAACGCAGACATATTTCAGCTGATCATCGATTTTCACTCGGTACATGGTTCCCCCCGTTACTCTCATGGCATGCTTGGAGAGGATTTCTGGCTTGGTCTCCAGGATAGGGAACCCTTCACAGCGATCCATGTCGGTTGGTCAGGTTTATCGCACCTGAATAGGTATCGAGATGGATGAGGACTCGTGAGGTGAGCAGCCGGGCTGCTTTATAGCTTGGATGCGAGAGATTACCCTAATTTTGTTGATGAGTCCGGCGTACAATGGAGGGATTCAAGGAGAGGGAGGCAGCTTTCACGCAGGCAGGTCAAAAAGTATGCCTTTTTCCCATTGTCTGATCAGTTGAGTTCCTTTCTTTTGTTGTTCGTTGCCGTGGCTGGCTATCTTGAAATTTGCAAGGGCTATTACCTTCACTCATCATCCTGCTGGAGATTTTACGGCATTGTATTCCAGTCGAGGGAAGGTGTCTTGTCGTCTTATATGAACCAGATTCATGCCCTAGTCTATAGTCCAAGGTACCTCGGAATGCAGCCACCATTTTGCATGTAGCTGATGGTAATTCTCGTCTGACTGCACCCTGCAGCCATCTAGAAGGAATTACCATTCAGGATAGTTCTCCAATCTATATCCCTTATCCTCATGCCAGGTTACTCATAATAAATCTAGACCTGAAGCCATTATCAGAAATCTTCCAATGTTACAAGCCAACATCGGAAGTTATTTAACAAAGGAACCACGATAGCGCATCTCCTGCAAACAGAATCTCTAATCCCACCCCAGCGAGATCCCCGATTTAACCATCTCAGAACGTACTCGCTCATTGTCTGCTTCCCTCTTTGAACAGCAAACAAAGCAACCCAACGCATGGTGAGGTTGTACAAAGAAACGAACGAAACCTGCCGCGAAACACTTTCCGAATACCGCCCATTGGGAATTCTCCGGTACTCCTCCTATCACCCGTAGGTAAGAGACCCTACGCAGACTAAGAAATATCATCCAATATGGGCGCCTATATAAAGCGGGGGCCAACCCTACATACTTAGCCATTCATACCATCACATCCCCTTCTTCTCCTCTCTTTTCCCAAGCCAAACCACCACCACTACCACCACCACCATGACAGCAGAAAGAACACACATCTTACGCCAATTCCACCAACAAAAAGAAGCCTTCGCAACTCAAATCGACGAAGTCATCACGCAAGCCACTCGATTCGACCAACCCCGCCTAGTCCAACCCCTCGAACGCGTCAAAGCCGCCTTCAACGCGCTCGAGTTTCCCTTCATCACCCCGGACGATATCGCTCAGCTTTCTCCCCCTACCGCAGCCAATGCAATCGGGACTATCCATCTCGAGCTCGCCAGCTCCGATGATTACATTGTGTTTTTGCGAAACGACGCAAGACGTCTTTCGGATCGAATCCAAACGACTACTGCTTTGCCCCAGTCGGCGCAGCTGGTCGAGCTGTCCGACGCATTGAAGGAATGCTGTGATGCGTGTTTGGAGTTTGCGGCAACTTATAAAGGGCCGGGCGGGTGGTCTCGATGGTCATTAAAGAATTTTGTCATGCGGAAGCTGGTGGGGATAATGGTCAAGGTGATTCGGAGGAAAGTCGAGGCGTTTGAGCGGGGAGTGCAGGAGATTAGGCGGTTACAGTGAGGATTCGGTGCAGGAGATGGTGTGTGGAGTTATTTTACTATTTCCTGTTTCGTCATTTTTAGGTTGAGTTGTTGTTGTTTAGTCTAATTGTTGGTCTTGCTATTCTAGCTATTTCATTATTCCTCCTCTTATCTCCTCCTTTTTTTTTTTTTTTTTTTTTTTTCTCTTAGTAGCTCTATCAACATCGCTCTAAACATGGATCAACCACGTCCCTACCTGTTCTGAAATAACCCACGTGCCAGCAAATTGATTAGCTCCACTAAATCTCAATATGTAATAGAAATACTTTCCAGCTGGAATTTTACTTTCCGTCATATATGACATAGTATTATATATGACCTATCCACAATTATAAGGGACACTGGTTTCATTTGGCTGGATGGAAGAAGGAGCAAGGAAGGAAGGAGGAAGGAAGGAAGGAAGGAAAAAGGATCATATTACTCATAACATCTCATATCTAAATCTAAATCTATTTTAAAAGATACCATCAAAATCAGCATGATTACGTTGACTCCACCCACGACTGCTTATTAAACAACGGCATACACTTGATCTTCGCAGGTGGCTCATCATTCCACTCGATCAGCTCCATGTCGGGCTTGTAATTCCCGCTGGTGATGCGATCGTGCACGTAGCCGCGACCTTTCTTGGCTTCTCGCGTGGCTTTGTACTCGTATGCGACGTTGACGGCTGGCACGGCGAGGATCTTTCCCAGTCCTTGCCCCCACATGTCCTTCGCGAGTAAGGTGGGTTCGCCCATGTGGCACTCGCCGTCTCGGTGGTTTCGGAATTCGAGTTTGCGTTGCACGAATGGTGCGGCGTCGAGAATCACCATCCCGCCCCAACAGGCGTATACCTGGAGTGGGAGGTGTCGCGCATACCGTTCCTGGCTCGGGGTATCATCGAAGAACATGTCCTGGGTGAGCCAGTACTTGGCATCGTGGGTGATTTCGAAGAACAGGTTCCCCGACATGCTACGTGACACCCATGAGTCGTAGAAGGAGCCACCGCCGGCGTTCCAGTCAAAGGCGCAGGTCATTTTGGCGTGCTGGAGTTGGTGCTGGTAGAGAAGTTCGAGGAGGTCCTCGACGCAGAGGACGATGTCGTTGATGAAGAGGATGGTGGTGTCTGCGGCGTAGGGGCTGAATTTGCCGACTCCGGCGGAGGTGAGAGGTGAGAGGGCTTGGTTGCGCAAAGTGGAGAGGTGCTTGATACGGTCTTCCCAGACGGCTTTAGGGTTGAGGTCGTTGGTGGAGAGGTAGTAACGTACGCCCATGGCGGCGAGCTCGCTCTTCAGGCGGTCGAGGACGTCGTAGGTGCCGTCGGTGGAGCGGCCTTCGACGATGGAGAGAGCGCAGTACTCTGGGCCGAGGAAGCGCATGGTCTCGATGATGGTGCCCATGAGGGGGAGGAGGATGTGGGTGGCCTGGTAGAGGTCCAGGGCGAAGAAGTACTTGACTTTGGGGTTGGAGATTGCCCGGCTAGATGGCTTGATGGGAAGATCCGCGTAGCGGGGGCTGATCTCGGTGGGACAGTCGAGCTTCGCGGTCAGACTCATATTGTGGGTCATGATGCTGCAGACGAAATCGTCGACGGCGCTGCCATTAATGGGGAGTTTGGCAGTGAGAGTCTCGTCCAGGGCCTCGGCCACCGGGGCGGGGTTGAAGCCATTGCAGGTCGAGATGGCGGGGACAATGGCATCGGGGTCATACCCGGGGTTGGAGAGGTCCAGGCTGGCTGAGAGTTGGGGGGCGGACCAGTCCACGGAGACATAGAGGAAGACGGAGAGACAGAGACAAGCGGTGGAGACGGTCAACCGGAAAAGGTGCCCCTGCACCTGTCGGACGTTGAAGTTCATGGGGAGGGAATTTGGATACATGAAGCGAGGGGCAGTCCATTCAAAGAATCATCGAGGAGGGCGTCGCATACTGAAGGACGGAGAAGATGACGGCTAACAGGAGGGGGGAGGGGGGGGGAAGACGGAGATAAAAAGCGTCAGCGAAGGATCTTCCATATCGACGGTGGGGCCCTTGACTTGGGCCGCGGAGTCTGTTCGTCCGGCGAGCGTGTGTTCGTCGGGGGCGCTGATTTGATCCGCCGGAGCAGTCGGTTCAGCTAAGCTTTGGTCGGTTGGCCACGCTGCAGAATCGTGGATGCCTACCGGGCAGGCCGGCATGGAGGATTATCTCACCCACTATGATTCCACATTCAGGTTATGGCTGGTTTCTCGACTGGGACCAACTGACCGCTGAACGGATCAGGGGGATTCCATCCCAGGGGAGGGCCATCTGCCCCGTGCCAACGCAGAACGAACGAATGAACGAAAGGAAGGATGAGTGAAAGAATGAATGAAAGAAAGAAAGAAAGAAAGAAAGAAAGAAAGAAAGCAAGCAAGCAAGCAAGCGGAATCTCGCCGTCCCGGCAATTGGGCCACGAGGCCACGAGGCCGTAAGGCCACAAACTACTAGTGCCTTAAGTAGTGGGCGGCACTAGCGCACCCCGACGCTTCCGAAGCCCTTCAGCTCCGCCCGAATTTTTCCCGTCGATCGTCATCTGCAATGTCTATCGGGCTTCTCTGGGTAAGGATCTCCTCGAGTCTCCGAAAGCAACCCGAACCGAACCTTGCAGGTCTCGTCTATGATCGATCGGTAGTCGATCCATCATCCAGGGTGATATCTACGGGGGATCCATTGGCTTGGGTCGGAGGGCAGGGATGGGGCACTAGTGGCCGGCTAATTGCGATGTGCACCATTAGGGTTGCGTCTAGTGAGAGATCGGAGATCGACTTTCGTTCCTCAGTGGGATTCGGGTGGAAACTGATTCCGAGATGGAATGTCACCTTCACTAGATTCGATCGAGGGGGATCTTAAGCTCGGTGGCTGAATCGTGGATGGTGTATGGCCATTCAGCCATAGGGGTGGTCAACTGGTGAAGTGGATTGTCGATGAGTCTACCCAGTGCCTCTAGGACAATCTCAGTTAGAGATGCTAGGGGCCAATTCTATCAATCAAGCTGGAATAATATATACCGGACGAGAAACGGTTCATCTTTCCTCCTGCCTAGATGCCTTCATCTCACCCGTTCGCAGTTTAGGTTCGCTGATATGTGAATAACATCCATGCATTCCAATCGACTTGTCTGCACCTCCTCATTCGCCAAACCTGTCAGATAAGCTATCTGCGAAAGCAGTGCCATTCCTTGGTCCTTTTACTTTTTTCCAACCTATTTTTTCATAAGCCCAGGCCATTCAGTAAAAAAGGGCGTGTCAGGTGACTCAAATATCACATTACCCGATAAGTCGAACGAACAAATTCCAGGCATATACCGTCTCCTCAATTAGTCCTCTTGTTTAAGGTACAGAGACAATCACCATGGACCTAGCAGACAGCCGCCTGTTAAACCCTCAGTCTGGAAATATACAAATAGCAAAGGGAGATTGCGGTTTCCCCGGCTTCCTCAATCTTTGCTCTACACTACCTGCCACTGTAAAAGTATTCTTCGGCACCTGGTGCTCGCACGGTGGCATATGATTGGGGGTCTCACTCATCCTCCTTTCACAGGGATGATAAAAGGGCCACTTGGCTGGCAGTGATTAACAGACCAGCATTCTCCGGCTTGCTTTCTGTGTCAGTCCTGTCGTTGACTCGCGATAGCGTACATCCCACTCGTACCACACCCGGCCACAACCTTTCTTGCAGAGTAGCAGAGAGAAGGGGACCCAGAGCACTTTAGGTCTTCTAGCGACATATTGGACAGAGAACCTTGGCGCCAGAAACAGATAGCTGTGACCGTGGTTCTTGGCCACGAGCTAGCTCGGTCGGAGATGTGCTATAAATCTCCGTCCTATCCCTAGGCTGGGCATTTGATGTCATTCGTCTGGTCACCCGGATGTATTATATATAGTAGATCACACTCTCGTTGCTTGGTTCATGGGAGGAATATATCATTGGCAGTCCCCTTTACTGTCTTTATTGTTTTGAGCCGTGTTAAAAGTAGAGACCTTGTTCGATCATCGGAGGCATGTTATGATAGGTTCTTTGGACTAAGCTGCCGCTTTATTTCAGGTTTCGTCGGGCCTCAAGTAGAAGATCGGGACAGACGATCGAAGAAGTATTATGCAGTCTTCCAGACGCAACTTTAAGCCCGCGTTAGAACGCAGCGATGGTGGGTGTTGACGATGAGAATGATTTCGTTCTGACACAGTACACCTTAGCATGATGGCGATTTCCTCCGTCGTATATCCAGAGATCTACCCTTACCCATCCTAGTGGGCAATCTTCTGAAAGTGTCCCGATCTGTGGTCACTTTTTATGAACAGCGGCGCTTTGTTAGACCTCGACCACTCCAGGACACCCAGGGGAAGCCCAATGTTTATGTCATTTAATCCTGCTGAAGAACCAGCGGCTCCTTGGAAATCATCGATGCGGCTATACTGGTCCTGTGTGATGTGTTGGGACTTGTTCCTCGGATCCTTGTTATCTCTCGTGGACCCGCTCTCGCCTTTCTGCCACCGTAGCCATTCATCCTCCCCTGCGAGGAGCATTATTCCATAGCATGATACCTCATCACCGCGGTAGGAATCATCGCAAAGGCAATGATCGAGACCAGGGGTCTCCGCAATAGAACGAGCACTCCGAAAAAGCTGCCGTTCCAATCCACATGTGCTTTTGTCGAGGATGGATTTTATCTCGCGAACTTGTGCTTCAAAACACTCTTTGCGCAGGAGGACTGGTCTGACCGTTGTAGTGCTAGCTCGGGCCGTCAACTCTATTGCCATCAACCTTGTAGAAGAAGCATCCGAGATGATGATGTTGGGATTGCCGTCCTGCGCAGCTGTTTCCCGCTTGGCTCTGCGTCGTCCAAATCTTATTGAACGTCATATCCTATAAGCGAGACATCTTCCATTTGCAGCAGACATGGCATGATTGCTTGATATATCGACTCTGTCATGCTTACTCATCGACGCTTTTGTACAGGCTGGTGCAAATTGCACGTTGTAGGAAAATAGTCCAGTGACATTTCAGTTGATTGAGTCTGACTCGTACCTTTGTCGCTCTCCACCTGAAAGGATGTCTGGGGTTTTAGTTTTTATGGCGATTCGCTTTTGACGGAATGCAGTTTAGCCTGACTGGTTATATGAGGACTCGAATGGTGTCCTTCTGACAGACTCGGGTCACTGAGGTATTGGCTTAGGGATGTGTCGCCGTGAGATGTCTTCCTCATGACGCTATCATAAGAATTGAAGGTGACATTTGGGTTCATGTTGCCAAACGCTACCTGGAGTGCTCCAGCTTGGGTGATGACAGATGTCACTCCTACATGACGAACGTTGAGTGCCGCTGCTGATCTTCGACGGAGTTACCGACAAGGTATGCGGACCACAATATGTGGCGCATCATTTGTCTATGCTGTGCCAGCTTTCCTCATTTCATCTTTGCTCTGGCGAGGGTCTGCATCATCCTTGGCAGTATCCAAAGTGCTGACTTGAACGCCGTCAAGTGCCGGAGGTCACGAGTTTGTAGTGCATTCGTCATGCAGAGAGACCGGTAAACCTGCATACAATCAATAGCGCCATTCCTGGGTAAAACTGATGAGACATTTGATTTAAAAAGACATCATTTCTTTATATCTGTCCCATTCGGCAAGAGACCACCCCACTTGGGGCATCTCTCATGTATATGTTTCATACCACAGTTTCATTAGGTCCCGGAAATGCAGCGTCTTGTGAGTCGTAACTGAGCCGCTATTAATATGTACTTTCGGGTTTTTCTGAGTTGTATGACTGTGAAACATATAGATCGCTTATCGCTATCGATGAGGTTCTCGTCTCATCGATGGGTTTGACCTCAAGCATTTTCGCGAATATACCGCCGTTCTGGTGTGTGTCAGCATAAGTATCATCTTGGCTGGGTCTCTTTCCCGTTGAAGATTAGCCTTGGCTGATAGAGAGGAATATATGTTAATTTTATTCACTGTTGGGATACCAAAGAAGAGGTCGTTGCGTTGCTAATGCTATTATAGCCTCCCGGTGGATAAAGACGTGCTTAGCGACCTGCAGGCAAGAAGGGTAATTGTATCGTTCAATCTACAGCTCTTCTGGCCTCGACTTATCAACAGCTGCTCTGAAGAGATCTGTAACTTGTGGTAGTCAATCTCCATTGACATTCTCCACGCGCAACCATCTAGGTTCTGAGGTCAATACCTTCCCTCGACATTGCTCAGCCACTGGATAAGTTGTCGGTACATGGACACCTGGACCAAGAGTGTGGACGGCTCGATACCGAACACGGAAAGCGTCGCGAGCTGAAGCGAAATATCCCATTCTAATCATCACTGTCTGAGCGGAGGTATCCTCGCACTGTTTCCAGATATTTTGCCTCATCGTCAATACATATGCCCCACACACCATGTTGAAAGACCCACACATCTCAAGTGGAGATGTATGAGGAATGCCATGCCTTTATCACTCCCCGTTGGACTAATAGCTGACGTGGCGCATGCTATATCCTCCATTAGATATCGTTGAGATGCTAAAACATGGAGACTGGAGCTCCTTGTAACGTGCTCCTAGGTGAACTGGAACCGGTACCATTCGTCGGACTCATGGTTGAGAAAGTGCTTCAAGAGCCTTTTGCTTGGTTTCACGGACTGTAGATGATCTTGCAGATTTGTGCTTGTTGCACGCGTAATACAGGCGTTGGAAACTTCAATAGGAGGATGAGTACATTTTGAGACAGATGATCGAGCCGGTGAAACGCGTCTACCGTTCAACACAGATTATCTGGGAGGAGGGCCATCTAAGATGGACTTGACTTGTAGAGATGGTGTTCAGACGAATAGAGACCTTGGCAAGCTGTATTGAGTAGCTGAGTTTTATGTTGATGAAGGCTGCGATGGTAGGATCATCAACACTTTGTTCGAAGATAAAGTGGCCATGACACCTTCTGTGGTCCAGTTGTAGATTAGTGAGATGAGTGTGAGATGAGTGTGAGATGAGTGTGAGGAGATGAAAAGAGGTGAAAGAGAGGGAGACGAGGGGTATTTATAGACCCGAACCGGATATAGTGAACAAATGCAGTGACGATGAGGATCCAAGCGCTCTATCTCAATCGTCACTAAGCCATGTTGAATACTAGTACGGTGAAGTTATTGACACCGTCACTTGCTCACATTTGCGGACCTCAGTCGTGAATTCAGATGCGGACAATGAACGTCTGTCAGATGCCTTATTAAAGCTCAGTACTTTCGTGAAACCAGGAGAGCTGCGGGAATAATCTATGGAAGTATCCTGTCTGGCCAATAGCATTACAATCAAGCGAGTAGATTCCCGTCGTATCCAAGGGAGTTACCTGATTCTGCAATGATTCCACGGGTCCACAAGCATTTCTCCATATTGACCCAATAGCAGAACAGATACTTCCCTAATCATATTCCATCAATATACTCCGTACAGGTCATACGAGTAATGTCCATCAATAATGATGCCTGGCATGACATCATACCAAGCCCATCTAAAAATACCACAGGGCTGTGTGCACTAACCCAAAGCAGCAAGGCGTGAAACCCCACGCGCCACAGCAGGCTGTGCCTGACACTGACAGGCTATATCAACCACCACATTTCCATCACTCACCAACCCTTGAGACCATCTCATCATACCAAACAATTGATTTCACCATGCCTTCATACACCATTGCCAGTGGGGACTCATTATGGAAGATTTCGCAAGATCATGGGGTCACTCTTGATGCACTCAAAGCCGCCAACCCGCAGATCACCAACCCCGATCTTATCTATCCGGGGCAGCAAATCAATATCCCGGGCCCTGATCAGCCTATCCAGCCCGCTCCGCAGAGTCAAGGGACTCCGGAGTCTGCCCGCGACAGTCCCTATGCCAGTCCTGCCATCACCACCACCAGCGGGGGTTACCCACCTCATCCACCTGCTCCAAGCGCAGCTCCCAACCCTGCCACCCACGCAGCCCCCAGGATTCCCCCTCGAATCCCTCCTCGCCCTCCAATGGCCCATGCCCCAGCTCCATGGATCAACGCCGGCCGACCAGGCTATAAAACCGTCGCCTACTTTACCAACTGGGTATCCCCCATCCTCTTCCCCCCTCCCTCATACCATCAAACTAACCATCCATCACCAGGGCATCTACGGCCGCAACTACCAACCCCAAGACATCCCCGCCGACTACATCACCCACATCCTCTGTAACTCCTCCATCCCATATCCCAATTCCCAGATCTAACCAGCCACAAACAGACTCCTTCGCCAACATCCGCCCCACCGGCGAAGTCCACCTAACCGACACCTACTCAGACCTCGAAAAGCATTACCCAACGGACAGCTGGTCCGACCCAGGCACCTCAAACGCCTACGGCTGCACCAAACAACTTTACCTCCTCAAAAAACGGCACCGCCATCTCAAAACCCTCCTCTCCATCGGCGGCTGGACCTACAGTCCCAACTTCGCCGTCCCGGCATCCACGCCCGGCGGCCGAAAAACCTTCGCCCAGTCTGCCGTGCACTTACTCGCCGATCTCGGTTTCGACGGAATCGATATCGACTGGGAATATCCCCAAAACGCAGCCCAGGCCCATGACTTCGTCCTTCTTTTACAAGAAACTCGCCGAGAATTAGACCAGTATTCCGCCACCCATCTACACGGGAAACGACTCCTCCTGACGATTGCTGCGCCCTGTGGACGGAGTAATTACGAGAAACTGCGCATGCGAGAAATGGATCAATTTCTCGATTTTTGGAATCTCATGTGTTATGATTTTGCGGGGAGCTGGGATCACAAGGCGGGACATATGGCGAATGTGTTTCCCGCGAGGGGCGGGGGTGGGGATGTGACGACGCCGTTTAATGCAGATGAGGCGGTTAAGGCGTATTTGCAGGGTGGGGTGCATCCGAGGAAGATTATTTTTGGGATGCCGTTGTATGGTCGGGCGTTTGAGAATACGGATGGTCCGGGAAAGGAGTTTCAGGGGGTCGGGGAGGGGTCTTGGGAGAATGGAGTGTGGGATTATAAGGATTTGCCGTTGCGAGGGGGAGGGGGGGCGGGGAGGGAGGTGGTGGATCGAGGGTTGATGGCGAGTTGGTGTTTCGATCCGGTGGAGAGGAAGATGGTGAGTTATGATACGCCTGAGGTGGCGGGGTTGAAGGTGGATTATATTGCGGGGATGGAGTTGGGGGGCGCCATGTGGTGGGAGTTGAGTGGCGATCATCCCGTGCAGCATGAGAGGAGTTTGGTGAGGTTGACGGGCGGGAAGTTGGGGAGTATCGGGGGGTTGGATGGGCTGGAGAATACGTTGAGTTATCCGGTCAGTCGGTTTGAGAATTTGAGGAGGGGGTTTGAATAATCTGTCATAGGTATTTGGGGGGGGAGTATATAGGGGATGAGTCTGTCCTCATGGATCTAGCTTGAGTCAAGTCAAGTCATATTCTATTGGCCGAAGGGAGCCCGCTATATGTGATGGTCTAGCTTGAGTATCTTGGAAAAGTACCCTCGGAGGGTGTTCCCGTCGAGAATGCAGGTGAATCCAACTAAGCCATCAGGTCTGATCACAGCCACTCCCCCCTTGTGGCGATCGACGTCGTACGCCCGGTGTGCTTTCCCCTGCGCATCAAAGTATGTATCCCCGAATGCCGGCATCCCTAACACCTCCCACGGCGAGCACCCAGCGGCGCCACACACTGTCAACCAGTCAATGGCCGGGTGTCTTTCCAATTCCGGGTGCACGTCTAGATACCCTCGCAGAGGCAGTAATCTCGACTGGAACGTCTCCGCATTGGCCCCCGAAAACACCAGCACGTGGAACTTGCACGCATTCCGAAGAACCTGGTGCAGCCGTGCAGGCTGGAAAGTTCCCGGCGTCGTCAACTCCATATCTGGGGCTCGAGTTCCCGATTTAACGCCCACGTCTACCTCCGGAGAAGACCCCCAAGGCTGATTGATCACGTTGGTCTCGTATGAAATGCCCAGGCCGGTGTTGAAGGGAGCAGCCTGGTCGAAGATCTCCCCGAGAAGGATATTCGGGTCTGCGCGCCTGTCACCAGTGTACCAAGCGGGCAATTTGTGCGTCATCAGAAGGGCAATGTCTTTGTCATAGTTTAATAGGCGCTGCACAACGGACTGTCGCTCAGTTGTGTATGTGTCGAGGACCTCCGGGTGAGATAGCCCGTGGACCTCCAGCGCCAGCTTCCAGGCGAGGTTCACCGCATCGTGGATACCGGTGTTCAGGCCTTGAGCAGCACCGCTACTGTGGGTGTGGGCTGCGTCCCCGCAGATAAAGACACGGTTGTTGTAGGATGCGAAGATGCGGGCCATGCGCTGGCTGATCTTGTATCTAAATTTGTCAGCAGAGGTTCCTGGGGTATGTAGGGTAGGCTTACAATGTCCACCAGTGTACCTCTTTGAATCTCAAACTGAACGGCTGTAAGCACGCAATTGCTTGGTTCACGGCAACTTCCTCTGTTACTCCATCTGGGTACAAGGCTGCTATCTCAGGTGTGTATGCATAACCAATGCGCGTTGCGCCATGGTCGAGAGGGGCCCAGAGAACGTTTCCGTGTGTTGTTGTTTCGATGGCCCTACGAAATTAGCATCTCCACTTCATAAGCTCCTACGCACTCACCCATAAGCCCGATTGAGCGGCATATCCGTTTCAACGATGCCATCAATTCGAATCCACTGGTCTTCGGATGAGTCCCCATCAAAGGGAATATTGGCATGTCTGCGGATGACACTGTGACCACCATCTGCGCCAATGAGATATTTACTAGACATTCATTCAGCTCCTGTTCCAGCAACAATCGAGAAAGACCTACCTCTTGATAGCCACCCTTTCAACACCCACACAATCCACACTCACTGGATACTCGCTCCCGTCCTGGTTGACCTGGAACCCCACACATTCCATACAATCATAATAGACCGTCTTCTTGCGATCCAATCTCTCCCGCAAGATCTCCTCCGTGAACATTTGCCTCAGCACGAGTGCAAAATCAAACACCGTGCCGTCAATCTTCTCCATAAATGACCATACCTTCCCTGGGAATCTACACCCATTAACAGGGTTCCCTGAATGATGAGTGAATACTCACTGCCTCACCCCGTCTTTATACGTGACACTTTCCCTGCAGGCAAATCCCTGCTGAAGCATTGGACCAACGAGGTCCAATTGATCAAGTAGTTCCAACGTCCGCGGGAAGAGCGTGATAGCGCGGCCGTAACGGCCCTCGGGGGTATTCTTATCTAGCTTTTCCACGAGGCAGACGGAGAGTCCAAAGCGGGTGAGCTGGTAGGCCAGGAGGAGGCCGACGGGGCCGCCGCCGATAATGGTCACGTCGTAAGTTTGAGGAAAAGGCATTGCGGTGTGATGGGACTGGCGGGGTCTGAGAGTCGGGAATGTTTGAGGGAGAACAGAGTTGATATCATGTCGCCTGGCCTGGGTGTTCTTGATGAGGGATGCGTGAGGGGTCGATAGGATAAAGTCCGAGACTATCGGAGTGGCTGATAACAACCCTGCTGCCGAGGCATGACTAAGGGTGCTGCTGGCTTTGATAATTGGCCCTCTCGAAAACTCTCCGATGCAATGCTCACCCTTCTCCACACAAGTACTACGTGATATAACACCGAGCTTGAAGCACTGTCATTTCCGCGATATTCGTGGCATCCTCTCCCCTTCAGCTATACCAGAGCCCGCTCAGATCAAAAGCCAGTCACGGCCCAAAGTCCCAATTGAAAAGATCCATTGCGAGGATAAGGCACCATCGGTTTGCTCCCAGTAATCTTTTATAATCTTTGCGGCATTGATCGCATTAACACAACTGGTGCAGTCCCAGAACTTCTCCATGTAGCTTAGAAGGGATATTCTTTGATCCGGCTGACACTCAAGCGCAGCAATGAATATGGGCCAAAGGATGCATTTGTATAAAGCATAATCATCCTGCAAGCTGCTTATCGCGTCAATCAGCTCTTGCACCAGATCATCCAATGGCAAACACTCCTTGGTAAGAGCCCCAAGGATCCGTTTGCCGTATATCAGAGCCCCAATTTGGTAAGTCCGTGCCAGGGTACAAAGAGAGTTTATATCTCCGGTCCCCATTGTGTTCAATAATAAAGATGAGACCCATACGGAGCAGTCGAATTGTTGGATGAAGTCTATCATGGTCACGGTATTCTCGACAAAGTAGCTGAAGGTAGAGTCGTTATGTCTTTCAGGGCCTGTTATTGCGTCCCTCCGCGCTGAGAGGTATCGTATGGCATCCAGTAGATATTCTGGACACCCAAGAAATGATTGCTCAACTGTCTCCTGAAACTGTGGTCCCCGGAGCAGGTCAAACTGTGACAATAATTTGGGACGTACAAAGGTGCCTCCCAGGGTTTCGATCCTAGGGTAAAAACCATCAGTCACAGATCATCGTTGCTTGGGATGTCTAACACGTACAAATAAATCTGACTAGCGAGAAAATTACGAAGCTCCTGGATAGTCCGCCCCGGGTCATGCCGGGAACCAGCCCGCGGCTCGGGTAGATTGAAATCCATTAATCGCTTAGCACCTTCTAAGTGAACGTTCCATCGATCGCTTCCTGACTCTAGAAGATCTAGGAATATTAACAAGAAGATGCTAGCCACCGTGGTGTCCGTCGGCCTCGATGTCGAATCGCCCAGGGCCTGTGAAATCCCCTGTATAGCTTGATACTTGAACCGAAGAGCATCGAATCGGGCATTCGTCGGCTCTGGAGATGCCTGGGTGGTGAGATCATGAAAAGAGCAATCTCTGTTAACCCTATGTCGTGCTGCAAGGGCCAGTACTGACTTGAGCAAGGCCTGATCGAGTAATGAAAGGGAGATCAGAGCCCTAAAAGGATTCTTCTCGCTATCGTAGACTATGAAGAGCTTACATATGCGATCATTATCTGGCGTCGTGTTAAACAGGTTTGATAGGTGCAATGAGCGTCACTGACAATAATCCAGGTAGTACCTAGAAACCGGATCCAAGTCCGAGATGGCAAAATCGCCTACGCTCGAGGGCACGCTAGTCAAAGGTCCTGTGAAAGCAACCAACCCGTGTAAGCAATTTCTAAGGCAGTCACGCTAGTTCCAATAGGGCACCATGCTTACCATCACGACCTAGAGGACCCACGGTGGTAAAGGCAGACACGACTCCTAGTGCAGGATAACCATCCTTTGAGCCGGACCTTTGTCGAGAATATGCTCTTGTAGTTGAATCATCTGATGCGTTTTCAAATGAGAAGCCCCGCATCTTTCCCCGAATTGCCACGCCAGCAACCCATCTGAGGGGTCTGGAAGCAAAACATTGTAACCCACTTGTCACGCATTTGACGCAAGGTGAACGAGATTGGTCGCAACGAATCCGCCGACGGCGGCATGTATAGCAAGGTTTGTCCATTCCCACCAGACATACAAAGATTGGTTAGTCAAGCAGCCGTTGTCCCCTGCTAGGTGGCAAGACACTGTACCCCTCACCGCGTAGCTCAAGCGACCAATCTCATAATCAAGATACACAGAATAACCTGCAGCCTATTAGATGAAGCACCAGAGCGGAAAAGAATAAGCCCTAATGACGCGGTCTGATGGAACGTGCCGAGCAACGTGCGAGAAGGAAGAACGAGCGAGGCCGGAGTTAGCAGTTTATGCCTACCGATGCCACCCGCACCCAATCAGAGCGCGTCCTGCGCGGCGGATGGCGCGCACTTTTGGCTTATCGGTAAAGCACCAAGTATGATCGCACTTTCCTCACCATCCTCCGGGCATATTATCACGTTCACTCGTTCTCGAGCCGTTCCACTAGCGTCAGCATGGTACGGCCATCTATATAAGCCTGCGTAAGCCCCCTGTGTTCTACATCAGCAATTGCCTCGCTGTGCTTACCCCTCCTCTATACTTCGCCGCCAGGAAAACCGTTCCATCACAATGGAACAATTGTATGAGAAATACCCCTCTCTTCGCAAGTTCGAGAACGATGACTACCAAGAGTCCCACGATGGCCGTGAGGTCGCCTTACTGAAGCACATCTACTCCCACCCCTCCCTTCCTCAGATCCGTGACTCCCCGTCGGCCCTCCGTGACCTCATGGACGAATACGCTGCCAAACAAGACTTCCTCATCAGCATTGGCCCTGACAAGGCCAAAAAGATTGCAAAGCTTTTTGCCGATGAAAAGCCCAAGGTTGTTGTCGAGCTGGGTGGCTATCTCGGCTACTCTGCCATCTTGTTCGCCGACGCCATGCGGCAGGCGGCCAGCGGAACCTCGACGGAGCTCCGTGTGTGGAGTCTGGAGGCAGACCCTCTTATCGCATCTATTGCCATGAACTTCATTGACCTGGTGGGACTGAGTGATATTGTTAAGGTCGTTGTTGGCCCCGCCGCCGATTCGCTCAGGCGTCTTAGTGCGGAGGGCAAGCTTCCCAAGGTCGACCTCCTATTTCTCGACCATGTGGAGGACCTCTATAAGACCGATTTGGAGGTGTCGGAGCAGCTTGGTTTCCTTCACTCCGGTGCTCTGGTTCTTGCGGATAATGTGGTGCGTCCTGGTGCGCCGGCTTACCGGGAGTATGTCCGTGGGAGTCCGAAGTATGAGAGCTGGGGGTTGAAGAGTCTTATTATTCCGGGGGATGCAGAGGTGTGTAATCTTTCTTTTTCGAGCAATTGTATGTGAGACCTAGGCTAACGGTGTGTTCCTTTTTTAGGACGAGATTGAAGTCAGCAGAGTCAAATGAAGAACGATCTGTCTTCCGTGGGGCTCCGGAAAATACGAGGCTAGGATGCAATATAAATAGTATGGAACATGTTCTTGTGTGTGTGCTTCATTTAGTGGACAACCATTGCAAACAGTTGCAACTGTCTAGGGGGCAGCATAGCCCCCCGCAGGTCCACCTGAATCAAGTGAAATACAGTATCCTAGCCATGGCTACTTCTGCCCATCCTTCAAAGCTCCCCGCTCCCTCACCATCTGCGCAACGCCCTTCCCAACCTCGCTCTCCAAGTTCTCAAACCCATCAATAATTCCTTCGCGATCCCCCTTCCCCTTGTCCTGACTCATCTTAAACTTCCCCTGCAGCCGCTCAATCGTAATCTCAATCCCAATAATATTCTTCTTCAAAACCTCCACATACGGCACCGGCGCATCCGAGACCTTCCACGGTGCCGGCCGCCCTTCCGTCCCCGTATACCCCATAATCGACGACTCACTCTGGTTCGTCAAATCCTCCACTGCCTTCTGCAGAAACGCGCCCGTTTCCTCAGACTTCGAGTCACAGTAAATCCGGACCTTGCCGTACGCCTGTGCAGCGGCATAGTTCCACGTCGGGGCGACCTTCCCCGTGGCGGGTTTCGTCTCGGTATAAAACTTAGGCGTGACGTAGTGGTGAGGTGCGGCGGTGAAAAGAACAAGGACTTCATCTTGGAGCTCAAGAGAGGTCTCGCCTTTTTCGTGCTGGGCTGCAAGAGCTTCCATTAGGGCCTTGGCTTGGGGGTTTTGCTTGGCCATGTGGCCGCGTAGCGTTCCATTTGGGACGGTTCCGTCTGCGGTTTCGGGAACGTCGAGGATGAATGGGATGTGGCTGGATTGGAGGAGGGGGTAGAGAGAGGATTTGATGGCCGTTGTGAGGATGCCTAGGGGGTTCTCTCGGATGAGTTGGTGGAGGGCAGGGATGTGTGCCTCGGCGTGGACAGCTCGGAGGTGCATTGTGATGCTTGAGGTGGATGTTATGGTTTACTGGGAGTAAAGGGGACGAGGCATGAGCGAGTGTTGGAGTGGATGGTATTCATGTAGAGTAAATGGGGATCTTATAGTTCATCGGCCGAGGAGTCATTGCTGCGATAGGACCCCGGAGATAACTACTACTAGAGTCTCGGTTGATCTCCATTGGTGTGAGTCAGCGCGTCAGAAGTACGCTGATTGGGAGATTGCGCCGAAATAAGCCGATTGGACTGGGATGGAATAGATTTATAGACCCAACGATTGGTCTCTTGGCGTCTCCGAAGAGATGTTGACTGGTAGATCATGGTTGAAGGAGATGAGTATGTCCCAGTGACTCGACAGTATCGCTCGCAATAAGAACTAAATACTAAGCGGAAACAGAACCTCGGGCTTTGCCACAAAGCTGAAGCGATTTCCTTCACTGCAAAAAAACCGGCACTAGCCAGCCAATCAGTCACGTCAATTGGCATGGTCAAAACGGTGCTAGCCCCTTCTGTACTAGGGCAATATTAGGTAGGGTGGGGGTGTTATGATGCGGGCCAATGATAAAACACTTTCTTCTCCAGGAACTTACCGGTTTAGGAACTTGAGGGGAGTGGGGCAGCATCTCCGCCAGAAGAAAGAGGCATATGGCTGTATAGAATATGGGCAAGCGACTCACTTGTGTCCTCTGGGGCCAACTCCCAGGTTATTTAAGGAAGTCATTCCCAGTTCTTGAACTCTTCTTGCATTCACTCTCAAATTCACACTGCCACAGTTCACAGCAACACCATGGCACCATCTAGCCTCCACCACCCCTCCACCCGGGCATTGCATGCCGATGATCCCTTCAACCGGGTGACAGATGTTGCCCCTCCAATTCATATGTCTACAACGTACAGGTTCCCCGACGACCCAGAGAGTCTAGTTCCCTCCGTCGACCCCGTGGTAAGCATACCCACAGCCACCCTATATCCCTCTCTACTCGACCCCCACGACTAACAACGTCCCTAGGAAGAGTTCGACGGCAAAAACTTCATCTACTCCAGAGAATTCGCCCCCAACGCAACCCGATTCGAAGCCGTCCTTTCATCTCTCATCCATGGCCATGCGATCAGCTACTCTACCGGCCTCGCCGCCCTCCAGGCCGCTCTAGTCCTTCTCAACCCCCGCCGCATCTCCGTCGGCGAAGGCTACCACGGCAGCCACGAAGTCATCTCCATCATCTCCCGACTCTCTGGCCTCCAGAAACTACCGCTCGACTGCCCCTCTGAAAGCCTCAACAAAGGCGACGTCATCCTCCTCGAAACCCCCATCAACCCACTCGGAACCTCCTTCAGCATCGAAGAATACGCCAAGAAAGCGCACTCCCGAGGCGCCTACCTAATCGTCGACAGCACCTTCGGCCCCCCCGGCCTTCAAGACCCATTCCACTGGGGCGCCGACCTTGTTCTTCACTCTGGATCAAAGTACTTCGGAGGTCACAGTGACCTTCTCTGTGGCGTCCTCGCTACGCAGCGCAAAGACTGGGAGAAACAGCTCCTGGAAGACCGAATGGCTCTGGGTAGTATAATCGGCAATATGGAAGCATGGCTGGGTCTTCGCAGTCTGCGCACGTTAGAGGTTCGTGTCCAACGGGCGAGTCAGGGTTGTGGGAATCTTGTTGCATGGCTTGAGAAGGCGTTGAATGTGCCGTCTCCTGATTCAGGGAGTGATGAGGGCATTGTACAGTCTGTTCTTCAGAAGATATTTCATACCAGTCTGCAAGATGAGCCGTGGGTGCGGAAGCAGATGCCTAATGGATTTGGGCCCGTTTTTTCGGTTGTCTTGCGCAATGAGGATTATGCGCGACGGCTGCCGAGCAAGTTGGCTTTGTTCCAACATGCGACTAGTTTGGGTGGCGTGGAGTCTTTGATTGAGTGGCGGGCCATGTCGGATTCGAGGGTGGATCGGAAGTTGTTGAGACTTAGTATTGGGTTGGAGAATTGGGAGGATTTGGGGAATGATTTGTTGGGGGCATTTAGGGCGGTCTTGCAGGAGCAGTGATTGTCGTTATATTTACTTGGTTGGTGTGTTTTAGTGTATAAAGGATGAGAAGCGTGTAGAATTGTCTGAAAAAATGTATACAAACATTTAGCCTTCTAAGCGATACTGCCCAAGGGCCTTATTTCCATTCTATGGATAGTAACCACCATATCTGGGTTGATGTCAAGCGATATAATTCCAGCGAACCAAAAATCCACAGATCCAAACACCGTCCAGAGACTTTTCCAACCCCACACATCTATATAATTTTAGCGCAGGAACCCAAAACAAATCACTAAAAATTATATCTCCTAGGCAATCAGGCACATGGTGATCTTTGGTCGCTGATCACGAGCGCCCATTCCCGGCCTTGAGATGGGGATATGATCAGCAATAATATCCAAATAGTCCGCATACCGACCCTGTCTGTAGGCTGTATAGCATTTCTCTATTTCTAGAACCGTTTTTCGAGCTTGGTTTGGGATGGACCCTTTCGTCTTACTTGATCACCAGATTGTCTTAGATCTAGGCGAGCTCTGCTGTCAACTTAGGCAATGAAATCTGCTGTAATATTACTTTCATGCTGTAATTATATAGTGCGCAGGTAATCTTTCACCTCCGGATGCTATTAGTATATAGTCTGGGCTCTTTGCTGACGATGTGATGGTTTGCTAAATGTCCTCTGATCCGAAGGCGTAAGATCGGCAGATGGCAGATGTTGGATCAATCCTGAGGTCAGCCAGCATGCATAACACGAGTCTGGATGTTTTGGTACCGATTACCAATTGATCAACAGAATCTCCAGTACAATCAAACAAGCGTTCCGCCGCATAAGCGGTGGCTTCATGGGCCGTACGCTGAGAATATATATCTTCTCGGCAGCCTAGCAATGGAGGCCTTCTTCATGTTATTTTCGTTGATAATGGGCTCGGATATAACCAACATCGACATGCCCAATGATTGGAGCGCAGCCGCAGATTTAGTGCCCTCCTGCCTTGGTCTTGGTATTTAGTCTAGTTGGTGGGATGACGTCGTTCTTTGCTTTCACCTTCCGTGTAATCCGTTACGTCGGTAAATCAAGGATAGTGGCAGCATCGGAA
This sequence comes from Aspergillus carbonarius ITEM 5010, assembly GCA_001990825.1. NCBI lineage: Eukaryota > Fungi > Ascomycota > Eurotiomycetes > Eurotiales > Aspergillaceae > Aspergillus > Aspergillus carbonarius. Next base: position 1,335,672 of record KV907496.1, read on the forward strand.
ACTACTCATCTCTGTCAAATTGGTCTTCATGAAATCGACGTGTCGAAGCCCAGGGGGAGTCAGGGATGACTCGATGTTTGACCCTCGAGAAGCCAGGCCAGGCGAGCAGCTACCTAGATAGGCAAGTCCAGCTAGTGACTAAGCAGGGACCCTTGTTTGGGTGAGACCGGGAAATTACCGTCCTGTATGGCGTATACAGGGACAAACATATCAACAGCGCCCACCGAATGGAGATGTTGGGGACAATTGGGATGCCTAGATAGGTCAGTCTCGAGACCCCCCGTCAAAGGCCCTTCTGTCAAAGAGCCACTCAACCCCTCACGGCCGTTGCGCCGTGGGTGGACATAGATAGGTACGATTGAATGCGGTGTGACCTTAGCGGCATCAACCAACGCTGCTGCTACAGATCAGTTGAAGGTACCTAGTCCGAATCCTGATAAATTCCTTTCCCTAGGGAGGATCTGGGGTCGGAAATTCCTGGAATACTACCTCCCTATGTAGCTGGGTCGGTGAGTGCATCGGATCGAATGCTACTGCTACCTGGGACTCCTGTCTGCAGGTTGTCAGGTCCCTAGGAACCGGCAGTGGGAGTAGTAATGGGGGCGCTGCAAACAAGGCGGATATCCTAAAGCGGGCCACCGAGGCGGTCCAGGCTCTTCCCTGGCATCCAAAATTAGCAACGGCCAATGGCTTCCAAATAATACAGGGCCTCCGGCGAGTAACCCCATACCTTACCTACTCATACCCGCCCCATACCATACGTGAAATTTAATTAATTTGCGCAGGAAGGAGCAACCAGGACAAACCACCGACAATGACACCTGGATTTTGTTGGCGCCCTCTTCAGCTGTGCCTTGCAGCTTTTTCTTCTCCTTGTTCCCTCTCTCCCTCTCCCTTCCTCACGGTCCTGGGTTCGCCTCCGTGATCGCGTTGTTCTGAGCAGGAGCGCCGTTCCGCATGGGCGCATTTCCCTTATCTTAGGTTTGCACCAACTGAAACGCCCCCGGCTGACCATTGATTTCCCCCTCCTTTCACGGGTCGCTCGGCCAGGCTTCTTTCCCTGAACGGCCCTCGGCCGCGCATTTATTGCTTCAGTGACCGCCAAACATGGCCTACAACGCCGTCTCCCAGGCCGACCACGAGGTGGCTTCCAACGCGACCGATTCGGATCATTCCCGCAGCCCATCGCCGCACCCCCAGCACAATGGCCTCTTCGAGCAGCTGCCTTTGGATGCCGACCATATCGGGGCGGGATCCTACCTGCAGCCGGCCAAGTCGTCCGCCGAGGACTCTGGCATCAAGAGATTGGGCTCCATGATCCGGTCCATGACCTCCACCAGCTACGATATGGTGGAGGAGGATGACTATGAATTGCCCGCCGATCCTTCAGCGAACCACAGTTCCAATAGTCCCCGTTACGTCCCTCCGCTAGAGACAGTCCCTCAGACTAGTTCTATGACCCCTGAACCGACCCTCCGGACCCCAGTCACCGACCAACCCGTGCCTCTCAGCCATCCTACGCCCGATCTCCAATCGCTGCAAGGAGCCTATCTCAATAATGTAGAGCGGCTTGAGAAAAGCGCTGAACGAATGAGCCTGAGTTCCAATATTGGGAACGAGATCCGCAAGATGGATCAAGAACAAAAGCGGCGTTCGTCTAGTTCGGCCTCCAACTCCACTCGTGCCAGCAACCACGACGGCTTCAGACCGAGTCTGTCGTCCCGTCACGGTTCCATACAGTCCGCATCCCGTTTGGCGCAAGTTGCAGAGCATGCGCCGGCTCGCTACTACGGCGATTCGATCACCCGGGTGCCTGCGATGCCTTATCTTCCTCCTCCTCCACCACCAGCCGCGCACGGCGAGCACGACTTTGTCCAGCAGGACTACTACGACCAAGAGCTGGGAGAAGAGCTCGAACGAACATATACGGCAGCATCTACCGACACATACCAACAGGCGAGGGTTCTCTTCAATGATTTTGATGGCGTGCATTATGTTCCGAATGAAAATAATTTGGGGCGGCGAGTATCGCTGACAAGGCCACCCCTGGCGAGCAGGTCCGAAGCCTACAAGGAGCCACAGATAGGCGAGAATATGGTATACTATCCTGCTCCTGTGCCGAGGATGTTAAATCTACCACCTCGTTTGTCCCAAAGGAACAGTTCGCAACGCGACAAGCGCCGCACGCAGCTTCTTGGTGCGGTCGCGGCTGAAAACCGCAAGTCGGCGCTGCTTGCTGTCCAGGATCAAGGCGAGAGTGGCGAGTCCAGACGCAACAACCAGCCAACAAGCATACCCCCGCAGCTGCGCGCGAGTGTTTTCTTCGATCAGCCAGCTCCTTCCGTTGATGTAGAAATCACACAGGCTTCAGCGGTGGCAACACTTGACAGCATCCTTGATGCTTCGACACATGCCCCTGTCAGTGCCTTTACAGGGTATGGTCAGGCATCGGGCAAGCTGTCCTCCAGGGATCCAACCGAACAGCGAAAAACCCTCACCGCCGGAAGTATTCTTGGGCTCGACCATCACCTCTCCGATCCGGATCTCAAGGAGATACCTCTTACGTCGGGTCGCTTTTACAACCAAACAGAAGGCGACGCTGCAGATGTTCATGAAGGTACTTCACTACGAGATGATGCCCATGAAGGACTTGGTGGCGCTGAGGACGCTCCTGAAGCCGAGGAAGGGCACAATCACGAAGAGCCAGATGCTGATTTCACTGGGCCACCGAACACACTACTGGCAGAGCTTGAGTTCAGAAAGAGCCAGCTAAAACAACGACAGCGAACTGCGCCAGAATCTGCGGGGTTACACTCAACTCTCCTACAGCTGGAAGCGGTCGCGCAGAAGCAGAGTGAACATCGACGACAGAGACCAGTTACCCTGGCGTGGGAAGGTCCAGATGCTCACAATCAGGAAGCCGAAGATGATGATGACGTACCTCTGGGCATGCTGTTCCCCGAAAACTCCAATGTCGTGAACGAAGTGCGTCCACTAGGGCTTATGGAAAGAAGGGAACTGGAGGAGTCGGAGCCCCTGAGTCGGCGTCGTGCCAGGCTCCGGGGTGAACCCGCACCGCGCAGCCCCGAACTACGTCCGACCACCATGTATTCAACAAGTGCGCAAGATGTCGTGGAACAAGAAGATAGCGGTGACGAAGGAGAAACTCTGGCCCAGCGGCTAAAGCGACTTAAATCTAAAGACCAGCCCGCTACTACCTCGGACAGCGATTTTGCGAATGAAATCCTGGCCGAGATCAACCACGTGGGGGAGGATGGGGAAACCAAGGAGAAAGAAATTGCACCGGAAGATGAAACTTTGGCCCAGCGTCGGGCTCGCCTCCAGAAGGAGGCTGAGGCTGAGGCCCGACAGAATTCTACACTGAAGATCCCTAGGTACCGAAGGAGTATGGCAGATATCCTTCACGCCCGGCGTCCCAACACAACCGGACGACAGCCGACAAATGATGCTGCCGCACCTCATCCCATGCATCAGCGCACCCTGGACCATCGGATGTCACTACAACAGTTTCCGTCGAAGTTTGGTTCTTTTCCGGCTACAGGACACCCCCAGCACCCAGGGGCTGCAGGCTATGGCCCCGGAATGGTTCACCCCAACACGTTTTACAGTGATGCGCTCCTTGGCATGAACCATCTGAGCTATGCCGTGCCGAACAAGGCCAAGGTCGTCCGACCCATGGTGGAATCAGGGCAGCGAGAGATGATTGACCGTTGGAGACAGAGCATAGTCTAGATCTGTTCTGTCCGGTCGCTTCCATATCCCTGTTCTTGCCGCTTGGGCTTTTATTTGATAGGATTTTTTTTTTCTGTCTGGTCAATTACTTGCGAGGTATATCTACAGGTTTTAGCGTATCTTGTTAGCATGAGGGGCCTGGATGCATGAGCGATTGTGTGCTAGTGAATTCATTCCAGATTAGCGAAATTTCGACTTGTAGGTTGTATAGTAGCATGCGGGTCTTACCTTCTCCCCCCTGTCATAGTGAAGATCATCGCAATGGAATGCGCGCCATTGGTGGTCGGTGAGTGTTTTGATTCGAGGATGAGCTGTACTTGTATGCAACCTGGGGGATATGCTGGTCGATCGGCCCCGGGGGTGTGGAAGAGTATTATTAGGATTATCCAGAGGTGCTTGTCGTCATTCTTCTTAGTGCACGATTCGGATTAGTGTTAATATAACTGGGGTGATGAAAGGACTGCACTAAATATATCCGAATCCCAGACTATTTCAAGGCTTATCCGTTTCCGGGCAGGCATTCCTGCGGTGGCCGAAGCGTTCCTGACGGCCTTCCGCTTGGCTTTTCTCTTCCCCCCCCTTCGGCCTTTTTCTTATCTTTTCCCCATCAAGCGCCGTCCCCCTACGTCGCTCTTCCCCTAAGGTATCCTACCACCATTGGCAATCTATTGCCGTCCATGAAGATCCTTTCTTGAACCCGATCGCCCTTGAGAATCAGTCATTAAACCTCCGTCTCGAATTTCCCGCGCATTGCCCTGGGATTGGTCCACCGTCGTCGCCGGGTGAGACATTGCCCCACGCCGCAACCTTGATCTTCTTCGTCTACTCCGCAGAGCTGTCAGTCCGAGCATTGCGACCATCAGAACAATGGGCCAGGTTTTCGCATCCTGAACGCCTGCTCGCACGCACCCTGGGTGCTTCGAGCTCTTTCTTCACCATGCCACCCTCTACCGTTTTTTCCTACTGGCGTCGCGAGCATCGCCGATCGAGTGCCTCCCCCGTCTCGCCCTCCCTGCAGCCCACCTCCAAAGGGCCGGTCGCTAGCAACCCTTCTCAACTATCGGTGTCGCCCAATACCAAAACAACTTTCGCTGCGCCTGGAGGATCGTCTGTGGAGGCCTCGACTCTACAGGCACCGAGCAATCCTCCCGGAGAATCCGACGCAGCGAAAAGAAATATCGCCATATCCGTCACTCCGACCTATGCGCCAGGCTCTTCTTCAACAAACCTTACAAATCTTGCAGTGCCTTTGTCCTCCGAAAGTCACGCTCGATTCCATCCGATCCTCGACGAGCGCGAAGATCCGACTATCACCTCCCAATCCAACTACTCACAATCATCCTTTGCCGCACCACGTTCAGATCATGGCGACGGCGATTCTCCTAAACCGAGCTCCCCGTTCCGACTGTCCTTGGGCAAAAATCTGCTGAGCTCCCACAATCTCACTCACGACCACTATACCAAACGGTCATCGACTCCCGCTCTGCCAACATCCGGTCATTTTCGTTTCAGAACCTCTCCCGATATTTCTCCGGCTGACAGGACAACCCCATCACACAAGGACAAGGAATACAAGTATGAAAACGCGAATGGTCGCCGGTCTGGAGACCGGGACGGGTCTACGGAACCTACCCATCACAAATCTGGGAAGACTCGGCTCCACCTGCTGAACCCTATGTCTCTTTTGGCCAGGAGGCGTTCTTCCAACCTGGCGAACTTGCGGATGGAGGATACGAGCATTCGCGCTCGCAATATAGTTCCTGCTATTCCAGACGACTATGATCCCAGAATCCGCGGCAACATCGTGCACGACTTCTCTGCTCCTCGCCCTCGTCGAAACCTGTCAACGGCACCTGTTCTTTTGCATGATGTCAGCAACCAATCCGGTCCACCCGATGCCGCCTACAATGGGAATGGGAATTCTGTGCATGGCCATGAAGCAAATGCTCAGATAGGCGAGCAAAGGAAAAGGCATACACAATACTCCCCTGTTTTTCGGGAACACTTCGAAGACGATCAGAAGGTGTTGCAGGTTGAGAGCAAGGCATATCTGCAGTCATCGCTGCTGACGGAGCAGTTTAATGACACTAATCCCAGCGCACTTCCTGTGTTTGCAAGAAGATTGCCCTCCAAGCTACCGGATCAAGGCGGGTCCTCTGGATCACCAAGCGACCAGGCGGCGCCCAAACAAGACGATCAACACCACCTACCCAATAACATCGAAACCGCCACTACACAAGATGCCGACACGATTGAGATTATACCGCACCAACCATCTGGCTTACCTAAACATCTCAAGAGTAATGCCTCCCGGTTCAGTTTTGACATGAATGGCGTTGAATCCTCCACCCAGGAGAAACTCTTGGAAGAGAAACACAAGGAGAAAGAAGCCGCAAGAAAAGCCAAGGCGCAAATGGAAGGCATAGGCTTTAGCGATGGCGAGGATGATTTTGATGAAGACATGCTCGACGATATGGATGACTTTGAGGAGAAGATTCCAGGTGTCAATGTTGACGCTGACGAGGACGATGAGTTCTCTGGGTTCTCCGGTCCGGGCAATGCACTCCACAAGACCTGGTTTGCCCCCAGTCTCTCGCCAGTCCTTGCTAGTCCGCTTCCTCCTGGATTCAACGATTCTCAGGACGTGCAGGACGTGCAGGACGTGCAGGAATCGGCTCAGGGATCTTTAACACAGAACCCAGCTCTATTACCCGTTTCGGAACCTATGATATCTGATATTGCAACCAGTGTTCAGTCATTATCATTGGGAACAGACCCCTCCGCTGTTATACCACAGGTCACTGTAGACTTGCATCCTCAAGCCTCGCAGCCGATGGAAGACGATGACGATCTGTACTTCGATGATGGCGAGTTTGGTGATCTGTCCACAGAAGACGCGGGTGAGAAATTTGACGAGTCGATTTTTGATGATGAGACTAGTCACCTGTACGAGCGGAAACCAGCGGCTCAACAACCTGTTCCTGAGCCAACGCAACCCGCCAACCAGGATGATAGTACTAATACGCTGGATGGCATTGCGGAACATGACAAAATTGAACCAGAGCCAGATTACGATGGCGGACTCGGGCACGCTCCTAGCATGGCCAGTGACTATCGAAAGGGGTCAATCAGAGCTTACGGTCATACTCATGAAAACTTGCCTAACTTGGGGTCCGCAAAAGCTCACGGTGGGGTTTTGTCCGAGCACAACCTCGAAGCTTTTCATAATGCTTTGGCTCAAGCCGCCAGTGAAGCGGCCGCAAATGACAGGCTTGGACGTGTCGCCAGCGTCAGCGAGCGGTCGCTGGGCCAAGAAAGCGCTGCCCAGACAATGGACACACCTTCGGGGCTCATTTCAGACGATAGCCGCTTGAGCCAAACCGTCGACATGGTTGGTTTCGATGAAGTGTTTGAGGACTTTAATTACGACGACAACGACGCTGCACTTTTCGATGACCCCATAATTGCTGCAGCGAACGCGGAAGCCTTGGAGAATGATGACGAGGGATTCTATGGTCAAGAGTTTGGGTTCTATGCGCAATCACACGGGGGCTGCAACGCTGAACTCACCAATGGTGGCTACTTCGGTCCACGAGGCGTCGAGGGCATTTCTCGCAGCTTCAGCAGTCGGGGGAAGTTTTGCGAGCCAAGCCTGACCCCCATCACTGAACGCAGCGAATGGAGCACGCGCAACTCGGTCATCTCGCTCACAGCCCACGGTGCTGCCCATTCCAACCCCATGGCAAGTCCTGGCTTGGCTCAGCTGGTCGACCTGGGTGCCATGGACGATGAGATGTCTCTGAGTGCACTGATGAAGCTTCGACGTGGTGCCTGGGGCGGAAGCAATGGCAGCCTACGCAGCGGCAGTGGCAGTCCTCCGCCCTATCTACACTCATCGTCAAACCGGGCGAGCTTCATTTCCGATGCGAGCCCAACGGTATATACCGCGCCGCCGGATGCGTTTGGCGGGACGAGTGCGACAGAGTCTCCCATCAGGGAATCTGACAAGTTCCGGTGGTCCCAGCACGCTATGGAGCAGCGTGTGGGACAGTCACCAGCGGGCGAGAGGGAGCCATAGATCTGCATCAAAACTGACTAGGATCGATTGGTCATATGCGCCCGAGCTGGCAAGCAGTCAGAAGGACATGCGTGTGACCAGCCAGCCGCGGATCGATCCCGGGCAAGGTTGGGCGAACCAACCGAGAAGAAGGGGGAGCGTAAATAACACATCTGGGGTTGCTTACATAGGGGTTTGGGACTCTGCGATATAATGATTGTAATGCCTGATATATAATGCATCACTGCGAGACCGCAGTGATCTGTACTGTTATGATTAGATGATTTGATGGTTGGATTATCTATGTTGCATATACCGCTGAGGAGGTTGGTCATCTACTATCGGGTGGCCGTTGGGCCTTTTGACATGCCGTGAGGGGGTTCGTCTGCAACCTGCAGTCCACTGCCCAGGCCCTGGGATCCGGGGGAATGACAGAGCCCCTAGGAGGCTGTACATAGCAGTTCTCTGTACGCCGTAGCATGACTGCAAATGCAAGACCGAGGGTGATTGGGCCACGTGCCCACCCGCAAAGACCCGGAGCGGGAAATGCTCATAACCGGGCTGTGGCGGTGCAGGGAGTGGTTACCCAGTTACCCGCAACCGGGATGCTCGGCCCGCCGTGGTTTTCTCGGTTGCAGGGCACGGCTTGACTCAGCTGTGGCGACGCCGCCTGCAGGCCTGGCAAAGGGGTCAGCCACAGCTGCGCTGGCCGTCATAGCCGTAGATCTCGGCAAACCTCTCTCGTTCCGTTCCTCCCAGGCCAATCCCCATTCCATCTCCTCTCTTCTCTCCTCATACAACGAGGTTCTCCTCTGCCCCTTCTCCTCTCCCACTAATTCTTTATTCAAGAGAGTGCTTCGGCTCTCTGATGAGTCCCGTTTTGTTACAGGTGCTACGGCAATCTTAGTCGACACCTGTGTTTTCCTCGTCCAGCTAATACCGTGCGTGTTCCTTTCATCCGTCTGAAAAATCCCGCAGCTGTCGAACCCGCTCACAATCGAACTAACCGCGATGCGTCTTTATTACAGTGTTTGAGATTATCCGCTGTGTCGTTTATCTCCTCGGCGTCTTCATCGTTGAGCTCATAGCATTAGAATCCAGCTCGTGCTACACATTAGAAAAATTGTCGCCATGTTTCGTACCACAGCCGTCAAGGCGACCAGCGGCGGTATGCTGCGCGGTCCTGCCTGCTCTGCCTGCAGGAGGTCTCTCTCTCTTGCATCTACCGCCAGATCTGCTGCCAACCGCAGCTCAAAACTGGGCCTGACCACCAGACGTCCTCTCGCTCTCGTTGATCGGTTGTCCAACAAGAGGCATTATGCCGCGTCCGCGGAGGGTGTGGTAAGCGATCCCTGCGCAGGACCTCACGTTTGATATATTAGGTCTAGCATCAGCCTCGACTGACATTCGCACTTCGGCGCGTCTTTAGGATGCCAATGACTCTTTCCTCTCCGGCAACACCGCCAACTACATCGACGAGATGTACATCGCATGGAAAAAGGACCCCTCCAGCGTCCACATCTCATGGCAGACGTATTTCAAGAACATGGAAGAGGGTAAAATGCCCGTCTCCCAGGCTTTCCAGCCCCCTCCGACTCTGGTCCCTACTCCCACCGGCGGTGTCCCGCAAGAGATGCCTGGTGCGGGCTTGTCTTTCGCCGCCGGTACTGATGTCACGAATCACCTGAAGGTCCAGCTGCTGGTCCGCGCCTACCAGGCTCGTGGTCACCACAAGGCCAAGATCGATCCCCTTGGCATCCGCGGCGAAGCTGAGGCGTTCGGCTACAACAAGCCCAAGGAGCTGGAGCTGGACCACTACGGTTTCACTGAACGCGACCTCGACCAGGAGTTCACCCTTGGACCCGGTATCCTGCCCCGCTTTGCGACCGAGGAGCGCAAGAAGATGACCCTGCGCGAGATCGTCGCTACTTGCGAGAAGATCTATTGCGGTTCCTACGGTGTGGAATATATCCACATCCCCGACCGTAAGCCGTGCGACTGGATCCGCGACCGCTTCGAGATCCCCGAGCCGTACAAGTACTCTGTCGATGACAAGCGCCGCATCCTCGACCGCCTCATCTGGTCCCACAGCTTCGAGTCCTTCCTTGCCACCAAGTTCCCCAACGACAAGCGTTTCGGTCTGGAGGGTTGTGAAACCCTTGTGCCTGGTATGAAGGCCCTCATCGACCGCAGTGTCGACTATGGTATCAAGGACATCGTCATTGGTATGCCTCACCGTGGTCGTCTGAACGTCCTTTCCAACGTCGTCCGTAAGCCCAACGAGTCCATCTTCAGCGAGTTTGCCGGTTCCACCGAGCCCTCTGACGAGGGCTCCGGTGATGTCAAGTACCACTTGGGTATGAACTTCGAGCGCCCTACCCCGTCGGGTAAGCGCGTCCAGCTTTCTCTGGTCGCCAACCCCTCCCACTTGGAAGCCGAGGACCCGGTCGTTCTCGGAAAGACCCGCTCCATCCAGCACTACAACAAGGACGAGACCGAGTTCAACTCCGCAATGGGTGTCCTGTTGCACGGTGATGCTGCCTTTGCCGCTCAGGGTGTCGTCTACGAGACTATGGGCTTCCACTCTCTCCCCGCCTACTCCACCGGAGGTACCATCCACATTGTGGTGAACAACCAGATCGGTTTCACCACCGACCCCCGTTTCGCCCGCTCCACTCCTTACTGCTCGGACATCGCCAAGTCCATCGATGCCCCTGTCTTCCACGTGAACGCGGACGACGTTGAGGCCGTCAACTACGTCTGCCAGGTTGCTGCTGACTGGCGTGCTGAGTTCAAGCGTGACGTTGTCATCGACATCGTCTGCTACCGTAAGCAGGGTCACAACGAGACTGACCAGCCTTCGTTCACTCAGCCTCTGATGTACAAGCGCATCGCTCAGCAGAAGAGCCAGCTTGACAAGTACGTTGCCAAGCTGATCGAGGAGGGTACCTTCACCAAGGAGGACATCGACGAGCACAAGAAGTGGGTCTGGGGGATGCTGAATGACAGCTTCGACCGCAGCAAGGACTACCAGCCTACTAGCAAGGAGTGGCTCACCTCCGCCTGGAACGGCTTTAAGACCCCCAAGGAGCTTGCCACTGAGGTTCTGCCTCACCTCCCCACCGGTGTTGATGGTCCTCTGCTCCAGCACGTTGGTGACAAGATCAGCGGTAACTTGGATGGCTTCACCCTCCACCGCAACCTCAAGCGTATTTTGACCAACCGCAAGAAGTCTGTGGATGAGGGCAAGAACATTGACTGGGCCACCGCCGAGGCTCTTGCCTTCGGTACCCTCGTGTCCGAGGGTTACCATGTCCGTATCTCCGGTCAGGACGTCGAGCGTGGTACTTTCTCCCAGCGTCACGCCGTTCTGCACGACCAGGAGAACGAGGGTACCTACACTCCTCTGCAGCACATCGCTGAGGACCAGGGAAGCTTCGTCATCTCCAACTCCTCCCTCAGTGAATTCGGAGCGTACGTCTCGGCTTTCAATCTCTTTTTATGCTAAGCTAACATCTCTCGCAGTCTTGGTTTCGAATACGGTTACTCTCTGACCTCCCCCAACGCCCTTGTCATGTGGGAGGCCCAGTTCGGTGACTTTGCCAACAACGCACAGTGCATCATCGATCAGTTCATCGCTGCTGGAGAATCCAAGTGGCTCCAGCGCTCTGGTCTTGTCGTTTCTCTTCCCCACGGTTACGATGGCCAGGGTCCTGAGCACTCTTCCGGCAGAATGGAGCGTTGGTTGCAGCTTTGCAACGAGGAGCCCCGTGTCTTCCCCGCCGCTGACAAGCTCGACCGCCAGCACCAGGACTGCAACATGCAGATTGCCTGCATGACCAGCCCTGCCAACCTGTTCCACATTCTGCGTCGCCAGATCCACCGCCAGTTCCGCAAGCGTATGTACCTTGAATGTTCTCATGTGGAATTCAAACTAACTCTTTCTCAGCCCTCGTGATCTTCTTCTCCAAGTCTCTCCTCCGTCACCCCATTGCTCGTTCGGACATTGAGAACTTCACTGGCGAGTCTCACTTCCAGTGGATCATTCCCGATGATGCCCACGGCAAGGAGATCGATGAGCCTGAGAAGATTGAGCGTGTCATCCTGTGCTCTGGCCAGGTCTACGCTGCTCTCCTCAAGCACCGTGAGGCCCACGGTATCCGCAACACTGCCATCACTCGTGTTGAGCAGCTGCACCCCTTCCCTTGGGCTCAGCTGAAGGAGAACCTGGACAGCTACCCCAACGCCCGCAACATTGTCTGGGCCCAGGAGGAGCCTCTCAACGCTGGTGCCTGGAGCTACACCCAGCCTCGTATTGAGACCCTGCTGAACGAGACCGAGCACCACAACCGCCGTCACGTTCTCTACGCCGGTCGCGCCCCCAGTGCCTCCGTCGCCACCGGTCTCAAGTCCGTCCATCTGAAGGAGGAGCAGGAGTTCCTCCAGGATGCTTTTACTGTCCACCAGGAGCGCCTCAAGGGCGAGTAAGTGGCTTTGTAGGTGCTTTGGTTTGGGGAGCTAGCGTCGGCTCGTTCTGGTCTTCTTTGTATGATTTTCCTTTGTCTACAGCATAGTGTACGATGATTATACCGTCATGCTTGTGTCAGGGTCTGGGTCGTTCTAGCATATGTTCGTGATCTGGCCTGCCTATACCTCGCATGTATTCGTGCACGCGTGTAAATTAAGAACCTTGATATAATTTCAGTTTCTTTGGTTTAAACTAGATGTTGGGTAGCCCGCGATGATTCAGACTGTTGACTATGGGCGGTTTGGAGACCATGCTACGATGCGCAGAGGATGTCATGCCTCATAGTGTCGGAGCTCTGAGTATCAACAACAATTTCGGGGCAATGGCGCATCTGGGAGCGCGTCAGACTGAAGATCTGGAGGTGGCCGGTTCAAGCCCGGCTTGCCCCAATTGTTTTTTTTTTTTGCGGACCAACCGCTGTAGGCCAGTTGGTAGACAGAGTTGTTTGAGTACATTATGTTCATGATAGGTGATGTCATTAATGCTTATCAGTGCGGACTGAGTCAGCCAGATGTCCTGCCTGGATCTGCAGGCACCAATCACCTGATGGCCGCCGGGTCTTCTCCGCACTGCAGCCTTCATCGCTCCAACTCTGCTCTCCCCCCCCCGATTTTTCCTGTCTTGTCCATGTTCCCGCTGTTGAGCCATCGATCATCCAATATCTCCGAGCGCCTCTTATTCCCTGATTGAGTCGGGCTTCTGTCCGACCCAACTATCCTTCTTTTCATCATGTCTGCCGTTCCTTCGTCGGCCATCAACTCTCAGAGTCAGAGCGCTCGTCAGTCAACGCGACAGACGAGAACGAACCCATCACGCACGTCAAAGACGCTTGGGCGCTCCTCCTTTGCTTACGGCCATTCTTCCATGACAGATACCCCCTCCGCAACCCCTGTCGCTCATGGCTTCTATCCCGCCCTCACTCATTTCACGGACGCCATCACGGCTCTCCCTCGGGAATTTCGCCGTCACAATTCGCTACTGAAGGAGGTCGATGCAAAGGCCTGGGCCCTTGAGGATAACCTGCTTCAATTGCTCAAGGCGTCTTCAGAATCGCAGCCTGTGCCCTACCCCTCTAACCCGGCACCCATTATCGCTGGGACTGTGCGGGAAGATCTCTTGCCTTCGGTGGGTCATTGAGTGCTCTGCGGGGATAGCTATCTACGATAGTATGCTAACAAGCGATTGCGATCAGGGACTCTCACAGACCCCCGAATCCCAGGAAAGCAAAACCCGCCGTGCCTTGTTCGATCGTGTGCGCCATACCCTCTCGGATCTGATGATGACTGCGGACGAAAAAAACCATGTGATCTCGAATGCGAATGACGAATTGGACCGACAGCTTACACGACTTGACACTATTTTCCCATTCATCGCAGGGGAGATCAGTGACGAGGCTCGTCTCGGAAGTCTCACTCATTGGGCGTATTCGAATAGGAATGTCGCCAAAACGACTACTAATGAGCGTCCTCGCCGGGAGGCCGCAGCAAGTAAGGAGTTGGTTCATGCCATTCATGAGGTTGAGGCTGCTTCTCGGAGCGAAGCCAGGCGCGAGGCTGTCATGGCACGCAGACAGCGTCGTGCGCATGCTGATTCGGATCTGGACGATGTGCGTGCTCGGAAGGGACAATCTAGCAAAGCTCGTGGAGGTGCGGGTGCTGGCGATCAGTCGGGCGCGCATGGCCAAGGAAACACTGGGACAGGGCAGGCTAAACGCCGCAAGGTCGAGCGCCCGCCCGCCGTGGAGACTAGTGCTGCGATGGAGCGCACTGCTAGCAATGCCAGTACTTCGAGACAGGCTGCATCGAAGGATGCGGCGGATGCTACGAAGAAGAGGTCGCGGGCACCGAATACAAATGCAGCTGCGCGAAAGAGGTACGTCGGTCTTTTGTTCCTGTGATATTGACTGACATGATCAATAGAAACAACACCAATGTTTCTGCGGTTGATTCGCCCGTCCTGGCCCCATCACCTGTTGTCACTGTAGCTGCCATCCCACGGAGTGCCGCCAGCCCCGGACCTGGTGCGGTGCGGCCGCAGTCCTCTCGTACCCAGCAGAACTCGGGGCAGGGAAACAATGGCCGTCAGCGACCGTCGTCCTCAGCATCGAACCGTGTGGCCAATAATAGTATGTTTCCCCTAGTGGCATCAAAGGCAATTCTAACTGGAATCTGTGCAGACAAAACGACGGAAGCCAAGGCTACAATCAAGGAGACAGCATCCAAATCTGAAGCTACACCTACATCTAATCCTGATATACAACGGGAACTGGAAGAGGCGACGGTGGATGTATCGAAAGTCCCACCACCTATCAGTACCAAGCGTGAAGACACAGATGGAAAACCCGCACAATCCATTGAGCCAGGAGAAACACCGGTACCTCCTGTGTCAAACCCGCCACCAAAGGGCCGATCGTCAAAGACAGCGACACCCACGCTGGCCACTTTCTCCGAGCCGGCTCAGCGCGTGCGACCGACCCGCAGCACGGATCCCGCGCCAGCCAAACGGTCTCATAAGAAGAATAACAGCATCCCGGTGGTGCAACCGCGAGCGGTGTCGGAAGAGGAAGAGTCCCTCCACGAAGGTGACGATGAAGATGAGGACGGCGAGCCCAGATACTGCTACTGCAACGAGATCAGTTTCGGTGAGATGGTGGCATGCGACAATGACGCTTGTCCTCGCGAGTGGTTCCATTTGTCATGCGTCGGTTTGACGAAACCGCCGGGAAAGAATGGTAAGTTCCTTTCAGTGTGGTTAACAATAGAAATTCACGTGCTAACATGAACAGTCAAATGGTATTGCAACGAATGCAAGGAGAGCATGCGACGTAGTCGAAGTGGGCGTTGATGAGCAAAGTAGATTACCAGATCCCGCTTGATTGCAAAATATGTACATAGTATAGACAATGAGGTGTTCCAATCCGCGTTTCCCACGACTTGACCTAGAGATTATACAATAAAATTTGATACCCTCCTTGATACTATAATATAAAACCACCCACAAGAACCCAATAAAATAAACCTAACCCAAAATACATTGAACCTCTGCTACTACTACTACTACTACTACTACTACTACTACTACTAGTTGCCCCATTTACCACTCAACAGCAACTATAATAACTTACCCAAGAACTACCTTACACATTTAACCCATACCCATTCATTCCTACAGAAAATCCTCCCCCCCAATAAATGAAACCAAACCTAGTAGTACCGCAATAATAAACCCAGAATATCCACTCCTCCCTCTCCCCACCCGCACCTTAACATAACACTAGCCAAAATCTCCTTACGTCCCTCCTTATAATTTAACATTTACTTGACGAATCTCAACAAGTCGTCTCGATGGTGTAGTTGGTTATCACGTGGGTCTCATACTACAGTATGACGTGGAAGCAAGATTCAAAACTTCCATGCTATCCCAAGGCCGGGAGTTCGAACCTCCCTCGGGACAATTTTTTCCCTCACTTTTTTGGGGGGGTTTGAGTGGCTTGTATTTGTGATGGATAGATATGCTTGGTGGGATTTGTGTGGTTTTTTTTTTTTTTTTTTTTTTTTTTTTTTAAAAAAAAAAATAGGGTTGGGATTGCTGGTGGTCTTTCTTTTTTTTAGGGGGGAGGGTGGGGGGTGGCTGGTTCTTTTTGAGTATGTGGGAATCGCATGATGAGGTTATTTATTTTGTCGTTGTGTATTGGTTTGCGTGAGGTTGGGGGTGGAAGAAGGGGGGGTTATAGTATGTATGGTGCCATGCAGATCGGTTTATTTATCGATCTATCTATATAAGGATGAGTAAGGTTGGGAGATTGGATACTGCTAAAATGATGATGATGATGATGATGCCGACCAGCAGCGTATATATATCAAGAATAAGCCTGATTCTCTTCAACGGGTTCCATTTCCCCATGTGTGTGATTCAACTCGAATTGGGGGTTCGTTCGTATGCGAGCAGAGTTTGTTCTCTGCTGGCATATATGAGTCCTCTTTTCCGGTTTTTCCTCAGTATCCCGAGTCACAATCTCCAGTTTGTTATCTCGGTGCATGACTCGAATGTTGTTCTTATATATGTCGACAGTTGATATACCAGCTCCCGTATTGGCCATTTTCTCCGTGGGTGCTGAGTTCCATGCAAGCACTGCAATCTCTGGCGCGGAACCCCAGCTGCTCGAGGACAGTCCGCTGTAGACTGAATAGCAGACATGAGCAATGGCTACTGCTATATACACAGCAAGCACGACCATCTCCAGCACTGATGTGATCCCGGCTGCGCTGTATGCATAGCCGTTCACATAGGCTGTCATGACCAATTCAGTAGATCGGTTGCGCAGGGCGGCGGATACATTGAAAGCATTCCGTCCCCTGCCCATATTCCCGCCCTTGGGGATGATGTCGTATATCCATTTCCCCCCACGCCAGAGGTCGGTTGGATCTACGGCGCCTTTCAGATCCATGATAATACTGTGATTGTACGCAGACCGGCCGATGCCATTGGTGATCAGCGTAGCGAGGATGTTCTCCACTATGATATCGTAATAGTATGAGG
Organism: Aspergillus carbonarius ITEM 5010; assembly: GCA_001990825.1. NCBI lineage: Eukaryota > Fungi > Ascomycota > Eurotiomycetes > Eurotiales > Aspergillaceae > Aspergillus > Aspergillus carbonarius. The sequence continues at coordinate 1,352,549 of KV907496.1, forward strand.
CCGAAGGAAGGGGGCTATTGAAGATGCCTGCCATTGAGGCAATAGGTGACAGGATTGTCTCATTGGTGCCAGGAATTGCCGGGGTCAAATACCTCGCCCAATCCGCTGTCAGCGCAATCCGCGGCCAGTCTGCATGAAATGTCCCATTCTTGTCCATGTCTACAGGCTGGCCGGCAACGATCTTGATTGCGTTTCGAGTAGACACCAGAGTGACGTTGGTGAACCTGCTGTCGACACTGCAAGTAAAGTATTGCGGACTGCTACTATCCGTGCCAGGCAGAGTGAGAATCGCAGCCAAAGTGGCATTGAGAGGCTGTAATAGACTAGGGTCGTCGACCCAAAGAACGGAAGGAGCAGTGCTTTGCTGGAGAAGCGATGTCACTTTATCCTGAATCGCCCCGTTGGAATACCCATTGTATAATTTAATGGACGCCTGACTTGTGTCCGCCGTGCCCGGCCCGCCGGAGAGAGACGCAGTACCCAACGCGGGGAAGGATAAAGTTAGATTATCGGAAAAGTCGTAAAAGGTTTGACCGCAAAATGTAAGTACCACTGGCTGCAGCGAGTTCACCATAAAGAGCGCATCGTTTCTGAACTTGAATCGGCCAACATCGATGTTGGCAGCAGCATACGACCATAGCCTACCCAATTCCGCAACGCTATCTGCGACCACAGAGAGCGGGGTGGTTGCAAGGGTGTAAGCATTCCCCCACATCATCTCGTGGCTATCAAAGATATTGCGAGACCTCATACCAAAGGTCCGTATTGAAGCTGGACCCGAGACGGTGATGTTCTGAGGAACACTCCCGGCGTCGACGAGTCTCGGGAAGAAGGAATAATAGTCCTGGTTGAGGATCTGCCAATTCCCAGCCGGGCAAGCGAGGTCGCTGTTGTCAAGGGCACAATGCGATAGTGAAGAGGAGTTCGCCATTGTTCGGGGAAAGAGGACATCCTCGGTGCAATTGATCCAGAACTGCGTGCCACCCGCCGGCCAATCACCCAGACGGGGCTTCATCAAGTTACTTGTAGATGGTCCCGCAGTCAGACCCAGAAGGGTACAGATGACCATCAGACAGAGCATGAACCATTTGGTGCTCCGTCGTTGCCAATCATGATGGACTGACCCCCACATGCTGAGAGACCAGAGGAAACTGATATCCTGAAACTGCAACGAGGTGAAAATAGCGCCAAATGGAAGGCCTTCCCCAAACGCAAGTTCTCTGCGGATGTAGGTAATCAGTATTGATCCAAGTGAAGCCAATATGAGGAGTTCATGCAGCTTAGCTGCGAATGTCAGCGCAGCCAGCTTTTCCGTATCTTGACCGGACGCGCCAGACAGTTCACCCCCAATGTAGTAACCTGCCGAGTTCAACATTAAAAGCCCTAATGCAGCGCCAACAGGAACAACGTGCAGGACACAGCGGATGGATGCAAGCGTCTTGCTCCTGTCCATAAAGACCTTGGGATTCTCCGTGACCTCAATGCCACGTAACTTACAGCATGTATTATAGAAGGATGTGATGCCAAGATTCTTCAAGAGAGCCAGAAAATGGTCGCCTAGCCCGGAGTTTTTCCTTCCTGATTGGATTCGTTGCCAACGCAATCGATCTCTTGCTTGTGCCATCCGGTCCGATAGCCCATATCGGAACGAGTGCAGCATCCTCTGGGCCTTCATCAGAAACGGGCGCCATCGATGCCTCGTGCGTCCATTCGCTGGCAGTGAGCCACGGCTAGAATCGCTGGTGTCGGAGCGCGTGAGGCCATCATGTAAACTAGAGCTGTTTGGGACGTCACAGTAGTTCAGTGAGAGCCACATTTCTTGAGGCTCTATCCAAACTTACGCGGTGGCTGGCCTATATGCTTCAGCATATGCTGTCACTAAGTCCAGGCTTTCTCCACCTAAATGTGTCTGTGACGATAGATTGGACGATGAATAACTAATATGGACGAGGTGGATCCCATTCTGAAAAGACGGCCGAGTGCCATGTTCCATTGTTATTTCTGGAAACTTGTGTTGTAGGCCTTATTGAGAGACAGGAACGTGAGCCGCAGCCAAGAGAGTGCAGGACATAATGTATGTATGGGTTGTGAAGATGCTACGCAAGTCTCGGAGTCGCAGAGACCTATAAATGGCTTGCGCACAAGCCCGCGGGGTATCTCTGGAGGCTGCATCAATCTGGTTTACTAATTCACTGGCGCGTAACGTGGGACTGTGACTCGATCGACGATTGACCTCCACATCCTTGTTCCCGCTAGAAGGTTAGCGCTTGGAGAAATGCAGTAGGTTCGCCGAAACAGGTCAACCAACTCCTGGCACTCGGCGAACCAAACGACCAACGGATGGCGCCCACGTCAAAGCAGCTCGGCGCAAGTAAGTCGCACAAGGCTGTAGGGCTAGCTTCGGTGTCACTCGAGCGCTTTCCCTTCACCGGATTAAAGGAAGGCGGACCGCCCCCGGGCAGATACAGATAAGAGCCATGCCTTTAGCGCCGCGGGCCCGCAGAGAAGCATATCATTGGCCTAGGAGAAAGACCCCTGCAAATCGAGGGGTGGAACTGCCCCGTGGCGTTTAATCGTTACTTGTTACTGACAAGCTGGATTGGCTCTTCCCTCCGCCTTGCCTAGTTATCACCAACCTTGCTGCTGATGGGTCATGACTATTTCATGCCATCGCAGGTAGTATTTATACCTGAAGTTCCAAAAGGCGGTAGAGATGGTAGCCGGTTGTGAAGGATGCTTCCAAGGTGTTGATTCCCAAATCAATATTTACTGACCTGGACGATGAGCCAGACACCTAGATTCAGGCTTCACACGTGCGCCCAGCCATTAGAGACAAGTACTTGCATCTCATTGATTAGGCAGAACCCGCCGGGTTCTCGCTCGTTTTCATGATCTTCTTGCCAACGAGCAATCCGTCTGCGCACAACCAGTTTTTTGAAGAACGGTGTTGTGAACCAACGTCGAAGTCTATTCTCCCAGAGAGCCAACGCCACATGTTGTAGCGACAACCAGGCCCCTGTAGGATGAACAGCTGTGTAAGCTGCCGGGTTATAGCCGACACGGACTTGGGGGTTCAGAAAGACTCCTTGCTGTTGAGAAAGAGGGTTATCCGCGTGAATCAAGCAACACTCGGAACCCTCGAGGTGTGAAAGCGCAAGGGTATCAGATATGGCTCGAAATCGCAATGGAGGGGTGGATACGAAAGGTTCCACAGGCATAGCCACTGCAGTAGTCCGTCAGTCAATACAGCCGTCGAAAGAGGCATACAAAGGAAGTCACTAACCCATTCCGTTCCAGCAACTCTTGACAGGTACAGGTGACAAAGCAAGTAGCGCATTGCGCGAAGCCGCGGAGCGGAAATATGGCCACTTCTGCATCACCTGCTCATCCCCGCTCGAATCGCGCAAAGCAAATGTATCATAATAAAGAGGCGGTTTAGAGAAGTCTAGTGAGCAAGCGGCAGCGTAGATACCATCATTTGTATTGAGTAGAGTGGTCACATCATCAACCTATGATGGGCTATTAGCGACCTGAGATATCATAACATTGGCACCAACACAACCTGAACATACCGTAAAGACCACATCATTAAGAAACAGCACTTTATCGAATGAAATGCCTTGTTGCGACAGGTCCTCCAGTGGCTGCAAGGTCAAATTTCGTAGCCGAGCAAGATAAGGTATGCGTCGTAGTTCCTTCTTCTGGCGGGGTGTATCGATCCAGCCTTCTCGAGGGCGAGCGGATAGCTCATCCTGATGAGTTGTATCCGACAAGGTGATGTTGCGCCGCACGCCGAGTCGGTCCAGCTCAGCGTCAAGCTCTCGGAGGGCCCCCTTGGTATCATCCCAGCTTCCGCTCTCGAAAACGCTCACAAAAACATTATCTGGACCGAAGGCCCTCGCCAGATCTATGACCGCATCGTTCCAATGGCTTCGCAGGATTGCTTCGTTGTTCCAGTGCATGCTGGCGATGAATAGCCGCTCATGTTGGTGCGATGGAGGCTTTTCACTGAGGTCGACAGTTGAAGCCTGGTGACGAATATAGAGCACCTCTAGCACTGTCCAGGTCACAACACATATCAAGAGACCCTGGAGGAGGCGCCGGCGGAGGCCAAACCGGCGGGACAACCTATACCGAAGGACAGAGCTAGGATAGCTGGTAGTGGGGACCATTGGATGAGATGGTGACGGTCATGTCCTGTTCATGTATGGATGGGTGCATGCAGCGAGAAGAGTGTGGGTTCGCATGAATATCGGTATATTGTCAACTTGTCAGTCAAGAAGAATAATAGGAGACGATAACAGCTGACTGAAGATGGAGAGTTCAGCTGGCTGGGTTCTGCCGGTGGTGACCGCCAATGCATCTGATAACAGTCACGTGGAGATGTCAAAGCGCGGAGATTTGACCTTTTAATTCGTGAAACTACCATGTGGATCAACAGGGCCCTGGGGCCTGGAGCCTTGGACAGTACCTAGGACCCGCATAGGCTGGGTTGGATCGGTCCCTAAACACTTATGGAGTATAAGATGGACAAAAGTTAAAAAGGAAAGAAAATATCCTATCGGATGTGTTTCTTACCCACTATCTCGTTATCTGGAAGTACCCCGCAGACTAAGCAATCCCCTTCAACTATCCTAAGAGGCTACAATCTATACAGTAGACTGCAGATACAAACTCCACCTAAGCTTTCAGCTTCATAATCACTCACTTGCTTGTTACTATCCGTTTCAATTGCCAGATGTCTCAGCTAGCCTCTGAAGTTGTAGGTCTCACTCATTGTCGAACGCTGGCTTGTTCCTATCAGCTACCTGGACTCCTGGGTCTCATATGTGATAGAGCCCAATCATTCATGAACCAAATATGTTTGTGATGCACAAATGAGAAGGCAAAGTAATGGTAAATTCTGTTATATAATGATGGAATAGGCCATACTATCTAGATTCTCGACTCCATGCCCGAAATCTCTTATCCGCAATATACCTTTACACGCCTCGGACCTACCATCTACGACCTTAGAACACACAAGTATTATTCCAGACTCCTCAATATAGCTACAAAAATTCAAGGAATCTATGCCCCTCCATTCCTCCTCCGTTGTCCCACCCCTTCTCCCGACGCATCCGCAGCCGACGAACTCGCCGACGCCGACGCAGCCATCGCCTCACCCTCCAATCTCCTTCTCAAATCTTCATACCGTCCACTATCACCACCCCCGTTCCCAGCAACAACCCTCCTCTCCTTCTCCCCCACTACCCACGCCGGAACCCTCCACGCCCCAGCCCCAGGCAAGAACTCCATCCGCCAGGCCACTCCAACTAACCACCCCACCGCAGCAGGGAGAACCATAGCTGGGAACTGTGACAGAGCCAGCTGCGCAGCGACCAGATACGTGGTAGATTTATCCGATAGCGAGAGGGTTAGGAATTTGCTCGTCTGTTGAGGTTGATCTTTCGTAGACGTCGACGGAGAGGCGGAGGAGGTCGAGATCCGGTAGCGGAAGGTATGGGGGATGGAGGCGTGATATTGCGCCAACAGGGCGAAGAGGGTGGCCACGGGCCCGGAGGGGAGGTAGTTTAGTTTCCCTAGAGTGATGGGTCGAAGGACGAGGATTAAGAGGAGGGGAGGGAGGAGGGTCGCGTAGGGGAGTGTTGTTAGGAGGAATGTCTATCGTCATCATTGTTAGGATTAGTATAGGTTAAGAGAGTCAATAGGGATGGGAGGGGGGGCAACATACGGCAAATTTTCTCTTTCCCCACGCGCGCTCGACAACCCGCAGATGATACACCAACATCGCGGCGAACAGCGCTTCCGTGGAATTCGCGAACCCGGCTACCTGCCACACCAGGATGCGCCAGAACTGTCCATACTGCCAGATGTGCGGGGTGACGTGGATATTGGTCAGGTGTTTGAGGTCGAAGATGGCTAGGGCCACTGAGGAGGCGATGGTGTAGATAAGGAGGGATTTGGAGATGGGGGCGTTGGTGAGCCCGGAGGTTATCATCTTCGGGGTGCTTGTGGAGTATGGCCGATTCAAGTGAGGGTATCGGGCTGGAGGTAAATGCTCCTGTGGAGGAGTGGTGACTAGAGCATGAGACTGGTGTTGGATTGGCGTTTGTGGTGGTGGTAGTTGGATGGAAGAGGGAAGTGAGGGACACGTCGCGTGAAGGCGGCGGGCCGAGGCGGAGAGCGGAGAGCGGAGGGCTCGGCATACCGACTTAACACAGGAATACGATGAATCGTTGCAAATCATTTATGTCTATTCTATCATACATTATCACAGATCATCCCGCGGGCACATCCTTCGTCTCGTCTGCCAATGCCTGGTTGTACTTCGCCAACGCCATTTCCAACGCCCGGATGGTCGGCCCCAGCAGTCGATTGACCGTCTGCTCGCCTCCACCTACACTGGCCAGGTTGAGCTTGAGCTTCCTCCCCGTTTTCTCCAACATTTCCCGCGCATGTTGTTTGAGCCGACTGATCTCCGCATGCCGCTCGGCTTCTGCGTCCTGTGCTACCGATTTGATGCGCTCCATGGCTCGGTTCAGCGACTCGACAAGCGAAGCCACCTCAGCCGCACGATCCGCATTGCCGGACAGGAACGCCTGCCAGAATTGATGCAGGAACTCGGTCGTCGTGGCATGTGTCAGAGTTAACCGGTCGTACAGTGCCGGCGACAGACCGTATGTGCCGGCAGTAGAAGATCCTTCGATTTGGGTGCGACGGTCCCGGATCGCCTCGAGGATTTGGGTTGACGCGCGCTTCAGATTAGGCCGGGAGCCAACCACGTTGATAAACTTTTGTTCATCTTCGTCTTCGTCCTCCTGGGGCTCGACCAGCTTCCCCAGCGGCGCGGCTCCGCCTTCCGGTAGATTCCGTCCGAGCTCCCCGCGTAGATTTCCGAGTATCTTATTAGGATCCTGCTGGGCGAACAGTTTGTTTTGTTCGTCTTCGGCTGACTTGTTTTGCGACGAGAAAAAGCGGCTTTGGTCCTTGACGTTGAGGAGGATGCGATTCTGTTCCTCGTCTCCGCGTAGATCGCGCAGCTGCAGCTCGTTGTATGTTCCGTCGTCGCCCGCGCTCGTGTGCGCCTCTCCGTCAGCAGGTGCAACGTTCGCCATGATCTTTTCACTCAGACTGTTGAGCGTGCGGATAATAGGCACCTTCTCCACCGAGGATGGGCGCATGTCGACATCGGGTCGGTTGCCTTGCCGTTGGCTGTTGTTCACTTCATTCCCAGCCAAATCCAAGAAATTGGGAACATGCGCATCGCGCAAGAGATTCCCAGACTCGTCCGCCTTGAGGTATTTATCCAGAACCATATCAGTCGGATCCGTCTCCGAGATGCGCTCGCCGCGCAGTTTCTTGAACAGCCGACTTTGGAAAAAACGAGACCAGAACTGCTGCTCGCTTAGCTTGGGCACGTTCTCATCATACACCCGCTTCACGAGCGGATGCTGGTTGAAAATCAACTGAATTTGCTCCTTGCTAATATTCAACTTCGTCACACTGTCCTCCACCCGCGGCTTCAGTGTCGACAGTACATTGTAGGACCCGCGTGTCTGCGACCGCTCGATGGCATGCGCGCGCAAAAGATGAAGACGAGTTGACCAGAACAGAGTCATGAACTGCCCAGCTGACAGCGTATCCGGCTTAGTATGTAGCGACTCCATGAACATGCGCTGAAGAACCGGATTGGACTTAAGCAGCGACTGTTGCAACTCGACGTCCCCTTGGAGCCGCTTGTCGTCATCCCATGGATTTTTCACTTTTCCGACCGATGATACCGCATTCGCTATCGCCATAGCAGGAGACAAGCCTTCTTTAACGGGTGGATTCTGGGCAGTTTTTGCCGCCTGGATGGCGGCACTGAGCGCATCTCTGATGGCATCTGCCTCCGGACGCGCGTTCGCTCCAGCTGTAAAGGAAAAGACATATTGTTCGGGGGCGTTGGCGGGGGCATTCGGAGGGAGAACGAAGATCTTCAACATCACTTTCGGGTTACTCGCGGGGGTCTGTTGCAAATCTATTCCGGTAGTCAGTAAAGTAGCGCCCGGGCGAGACAAACTGAAGACCACGACGCACTCGTAATCTGAGCAACTGGAAGTGTGATAGTCCCAGCTGCACCACCAGCCGCCGGGATCCAAGAGATCGACTGGCTGTCCTGAGCTATGGTCAGGGTGCCATCTTTCTTCTTGTATGCCGCCGACCCGCTCGGAGGTGCCATCGTCAGGGATCTCGACAGCGTCCACTGTCCAGGGCGGCGTCTAGGGATCCACCCATCGGGAGGCGAAAATCCCACGGGAGAATGGGAAGGACAGGGCCTTCAGAGACTCGAGGTGTTTGCGTGGATGAGGGGAGGTGGGAGTTTGAGAAAAGTACGAACTTCCGCACTCGTGATGATACAGGCACGTGATAGATATATACGCAGACATGTGACTTGCTCTGCTTAGTCATGATGACAGCCCTAACTGAGACCAGAGGAGTTCAGCTGAATACAGCAAAATTTTAGTGAATGATGGTGAACTTCGAGTGAATGTTGTGCTGGGATAGAGATTTGCCAGGAATCACGTTGTTATAGCATTGGGGTTATTCTATTCTTGACAGGCATCCAGTACGCTGGGCGTAATATATGAACATCACTTGGGGTTTGAACAATGGAATATAGTATTCTAAAGCCGTGGCCGTATCAAGGAGAATAGCATACTGCTACAGTTTTATATTCAATAGTATGTGGCTCCATATATCTATAACTAAAAGAGATACCGATCAATGCTCTACATGATTAAAACAATAACTGTCTCATAGCAGGTTTGGCCTTGTACACTGAACATATAGACTGAATGATATGGCTAGCACTGCCCCTTGCTCAACTAAGCACGAGTCAGCTGGCTATAATATACTACTCAAGACCTCCGGATCTTCAGACCTCCCAGACGCTCCCCAGAACCTAACGTCAGCTCAATGTGCGGCAGCTGCCACTCCGGGTTCTTTTTAGCAATTCTGGTGAGTCGCCACTGAAGATATTCATAAATATCGTGACCATCAATTGATTGCCCACCCTCTGGCATTAACCATATAACCAGCTCAATCTCTTCTAATTGCTCCATTTGCGGTAGAATTTTCCAGGGAAACCAATCGAGACGCCCTTTGTAGTTGACGTCGAGAATGACCCGGCGCAGTTGCTTCTGCTCCGTCACAGGAGCCATTCGGAGTGCATTCTCGTTCACATGAACGATGTCGCGCTCCGGGGCCAAATAGACATAAGAGTGCGGTGCGGAATCCAGTGTAGGCTCAATGCAAAAGAATCGCCTGTACAGACGAAGGGCCTCATTGCGGGCTTCGCGATTCACATGTAGCTGAACTGGCGGCTCAGCGCAAAAGTACCATGAATAACGGCGACGATAGTGATAGCGACGGCATGAAACTTTGACAACCCTGTCCCTAGCGTGGAGGAAAGATGAAGACCAGATCTGGAGGCGGAGCTCAGGTGGGAGCAATGGAAAGAGGTGAAAGGTATCGAACATCGTTGGTAATCGATGGGGAAGGTTGGAAGGCAGGTGAATGGGAATCGATGGAGCTGGCGAAGCAGATTATGTGCCTACAGGCTCTGACTGATATTGTTTGATTCCGATGAAGAAGAAAATAGGGGAAAGGAGATGGGAGAAAGAAGATGGGAAGACTATGGTAAATAGGGAAGGGGAACAAAAGAAGGCAAGACTCAATCAAGTGGAATAAACAGAAAAAGAAAGAGACATAGGACAAGGAAAGGAACCGGAATGGTTATTACCGATAGGATGGAAGACGGAAGTTCTTTCGCATACCTCAAAAAAATAACTGTAATTCTAGACAATGCCTGAACAATCTAGGCAGCCTATTAATGCTTTCTGCGTTCATCGACCCGCACAGTACTTTTAGCATCTCCTACGCGCAACGATAATATTTGCAGGACTGATTCATTTTGGCCACTTCAAAGAGAGCCAGTTTATTACACTTCGAAAGTGATGCAAGGGTCAAGCCTATTATCAGAGTCAAGTGCTTTACAGCCTCAGGCCAGAACATTGTAGGTCATTCCTGGCTTTCACAACTCTCCGTCAATCTCTTGAAAGTGTACTATGTCCTCACTCCAACTTGGAGAGGTAAGTGGGGAGCCTAAGCGCATAGATAAGAGTTATGGGGCTCAAATGTAGTCTGTCTCCCTTCCACTGGGTTGAACCATAGAGAGGACGTCTCACCTTGATATAGACATCTTTAGCTGTGACCACGACAGAACCGCGAGATGGAACCTATCCAGCCCAAATACAGCGAACAAGCACCCTTTAGCATCAGCTACGTTCTGGAGGGGGAAGGAGCAGCGCTATAGATAGAGAGCTGTGCATAGGATGTTCTGCTGCAAAGGTGTACTGTCGACATATGGTGCTATGGGCGAGCACAACCTGGCAGGGTATTTTTGGGGTTACACGATTTAAACTCATGCTCAACAGGCATGTATTTGAGCAGCCGACGCGTGACTGCATTGAGCACTTCCGCAAAGGTGGCCGACAGTGAAGCAGAAATGACTGTCTATCCGTATGGTCTGTGTCGAGAACTCCTTGAGCATGATGGACTATTCTAGTAATCCTATAGAAAGCTTCGATTATCTACAGAGTAAACGTATCTGAGAGTAGGATGTCTCCTAATGCTTTGCCTAGTGGATATATAATCATTGTGTTTTTATTCAGTTGCTCTTCGTTTTGTTCTGTCAGATAAATCATTTGGCTCATCGATAGATAGAGAAGTCTGTGTAGGTATTATGAGACTACAAGGTCAATGAGTTTAAGCTCATGTTCGCATTTGCACATGATGCTGCATGGCTTTTAATAAGTGGGTTGAAGCGTGGAACCTCCAAGTGCAAGTTCCATGGTGGACCCAATGTTTTGACCGGCTATACACATCCCTCGACTTTTCATTCCGCAGGTGGGGCTACCAGATTATTCATACATCATTCTACTTTCACCCCAAAGCCAACAGAAGCCTTGTACTCGTAATAATGCTCTACAATCTAAGGGCTCAGCGGCCAATAATAAATATGTTCCTAGCCTACTTCAAGAATACACCCCAAAGAAAAAGCAGGTTGCATAGCATGCTTTGTTTCAAATTTATATGTCTCTCCCAGTACTCAAACAATGGATGCATTGTGCTAAAGGTTTTTGCTATACGTGGAAGGAAATGCAGCCGAAACCTTTTGTTACACTGAAAGGCGCGGTCTGGTGACAAGTTTCTCCGATTATAAAATCATCGCAGAAGCCGCATTTCATCTACGCATCCTCGTGCTCATTGATATCAGACTCTGACCAACTATACCTCATCTGCCAGCTTTTAGAAACATGACTATAGATTGTACCGAAGACTATGCCGAAAACGGTATCGAAAAATACCCTGATCTGCAAAATCCTAGCAAACAAGAACTTATGGCTGCGGTTTCTGTGTTGATAAGATCGATGCAGAATCTAGACAGGGAATTAATCGACTGGCATCGACCAGATATAACGATTACAGGAAGACTTGCCGTCATGCATTATTGCCCCGATCGTCTACCTTCTATTGTAAGGGCAATGCAGTTCTCCAAGTCTACTTTGTGATAACGAATCTAGGGGACAGGCACACGATGGACAGGAAGATATTGATATCATTCTGCCTCGCTCTTCGTTCATTTTTGCATCTGGTCTGGAACGTCAGTATCCAGAGATCTTTAAATTAACAACTCGGAACATTTTTTTTGGCACCAGATATTCATGATTACACCCCGTGGTGAGATTAAGATAGACTTCAAGCCCTCTGCTCGTGAGGTAAGTGCCTACTCTCGTTAAGCATCTTCTTCCAGGATGAGATGATTTTACCTGACTGTTCCAGGGGATGGTACCTTTACACGAGGCTAACCCAGAAGATCCGCCTTTTATTCATGCAAATGATCTCCTGGTGTCTAAACTAATGTCCGCTGGCGGAGTTAGTTGGGGAAATGCAAGGCCCTTTATAGCATCAATAACATGGTAGAGCTAGCTATCTTCTTTCCCTGTATGTTAATGATGCTCAAACTCCGAGACATGCAATATCTCACCACCAACATAGACAGAAACCTGAGATAAATCGCCAAGCATGAGGTTCTCCCCAACACAATCCCGCATATTGCCACAGATACAAGCCAGCCATCAGCGGCAATAGCGTATGACAAGGATTCCTACGAACCACTCCCCCATCATTCCCACCAACTTCAATCTACCAAGCAATCACACTCCCATCAAACCCCCAAAACTCCCCAGACCCATTCTCCCTTGACAATGCATCAATCTTAGCCACCACGGCCTTAACACTATCCTCAATTTCCACAAACGCCCCAGGATATCCCACCGCCCTAGCAGCATCATTCCCGGAGTCCGTCTTAACCGACCTACCCAGCAGTCAGCAATCATCCCACCACCACCACAACCCCCCCTTCAACACAAACAAAACCTACCCCGGATGAACCGCCAAAGTCGCAACCCCCTCATTCTCAAAATGAATCTTCCTCGTAAAGAAATTCACCGCCGCCTTACTAGCCCCATACGCCGCAATTGGAATCGCAACATCCGCAATCCCCGCGATCGTACCCATCAAACTACTCATGACGACAAACCTCGCACGGGGCGATCTCTGCAGTAAAGGCAACGTAGCCTGGAACAGTCGCACAGGACCAACGGTATTGATATCCAGATGTTCTTGGAGCTGAGCGATGTTGATATCAGCGACGGGCACGAACGCTGAGGGATCGATGATGCCTGCGTTGGCGATGACGATGTCGAGGGAGGTTATGCCTTGCTTGGAGAGGGTGGTTATGGCATTGGTTGCGTCGGTGTTGGAGCTGGAGTCGATTTTCACGATAATGAGGCGGGAGTTGGTGGCGACGGGGAGGTTGGATAGGGATTGGGAGTCCGCGGAGGAAGGGTTACGGACGGCTGCGATGATGGTGGTTTGGGGTCGGGTGAGGTAGGTTTTGATGAGGCTGTGGCCGATGCCTTGGGTTGGTTAGGAGACGTTCGCTACAAGAGGGTAACTTGGATTGCTCGTACCTCTGTTTGCGCCGGTGATTAGGATGGTGGTCATTTTGGGGGAGAGGGTTATAGAATTGGAGTGATGATGATGATGATGATGATGATGATGATGTTGAAAGAAGCTTTTGGTGTGGTTAGTTCATGCATTGGTTGTGTAACTCTGTACTCTTTATACTGCGCCAAGGATGTTCCTGGTCAATTGATGGCACTGTTATTCCTATATCAGGGTATCTTGCTTATCAATTGTTGGTAATGGTTGATTTGTTTGGATTTTTAACATTCTATATGGCATTATGAAGCATGTATATGATTTGGAAGCATATTGAGGCGGTTGGTAATCCTGGTTGAAATCTTAGTAATGTATGTCAGCACTTAAATGGTGATACTATAGTAGGGAAATTGATAATGGGTGGGTGATAAGCAGATAAGCTCAAATAAGCAATGAACTAGTGAAGCTAATTCCGGATACTACAGTTAGTTCCTGGTAAGTAGGGCTTGCTGGTCTCATGCTTTTGTGTATTTGTTGCACTAGATTGATAAAGTAGGAGGAACTAGTCGGTCTTTTCTTTGCGTTCTTTTGAGAGACCCTATGCCCCCAATGTCATCTCATTCACTACTACTCCCGGACCAGTAGATCTTTACTAGATCTAAGATATCTAATCTATCAGATCACAGGCCTGTCCAGGCCAAGCTACACCTTACTAAAGAGGCCAATCAGACCTGTGGATTTTTCTAGATGTCAAGGAATCGCGAAAACCCACTTTCCAATGCAGACCAATGATAGTAGTGCCTGGGGACGCGTCGACGTGTTGGTGGGACTGTTTCACTTATCCAGATTGTACAGCTGTTGAGTGAATATGCTGGTGACATTGTTGTAAAAATTGCTTAGCCTTGGGTGGTAGGTGAATAGTTATGCTTCACGGGAATGGTATGTATGGCAACGTCTTAATACCTCGTGTCAGACAATTTATTCAGATCCTTCTTCGATAGGTTATCTTTATGTTTTGGCATTGATTTCTTCTATTAGATTTCCTCACTTGATCACCCACAGAGGGCAATACTGGAAGGATAGTGGTAAATAACTCGTTTCATGTGATGTTTCACATAGCACTATGAACATAAGTCACCGAGACCCAATTTCCATACCCCAGACTCTTATAATCTACCTAAAATCATCCAACCAACTATACAACCTCAGCAAGCCTCTCTAACCCCTCCAAAACATCCCCTATATTCTCCGATACACCTTTTCCACCTTCCCCATCTCCACCTTCAACGCCCCCAACCTCTCCTCCCTCTTCTCCCCCCTCACCGTCAACTCCTCCCAACAATCTTTCCCCGCCCTCCTCACAAACTTCGCTTTGGAATCCTTCGCCGTCACCGGATTGAACGGAACCCCACGAACAAAGAAACACACAAACTCCGTGAACAGTGCACCCACCTACTTATTAAACGCCACTTGCAGAACTATCGATTTAAGCGGGAAGAGTGTTCGACCGTTCGGGTAGGTTCTAGCTAAGTAGACCAGGACGTCGAATGAATCACTAATGATTTGGCTCGTGGATGGGTTGTGGATGATGGGGAGGGTGTACCTAGGATGGTTGACCGTCGCTGAAGGTGCGGATGGGGGCTACGTGGAGGTGTCTTTCACACGGTGGATATTGGGGAGTTCAGTTCGATCCAGCTGGTGCGGGATTTGAAGTTTAGGGACGTATCTAGTTAGGTTTTTCATTGGGTTGGTGTTGGGATTGGTTGGTTTTTGTTCGTTTTGGTTTGTTTTGGGGGAGGCTATAGGAGAAGGAAATAGCCAATAGCATTGAAATAAAGAGAAAGGGGTTTAGATTGAAGTTGATGTTTTGTGGTGTGGGTGGTGTGGTGTGTTGACCCATTGTGAGTTATCATGGGTCATGTTAGGCACGTTTGTTAGTGTGGTTGTATTGCTGTTGGGGGGGGGGGATATGGGGGAGCGAGAAAGGAATGGTGACATTAATGAAAGATGCGGCTTGGTAAGGGAGTTTGGAGTTGCCTGCTCATACTAGGTACCTAATGGCTGCTTCTGGTTGTGGTGGCGGTAGTGTGGGGTAGATGTTGTTTGCTTGGAGTTTGTGTCGCTGACCTGTAGGTATGTTTTACTGAGTAAGTTGCTTATCTGTGGATAGAGATGATCCAGAATAGTGGATAAAGCACTCATCTGGATTAGATATCTAATTGTAAGACTGAGCTATAGTAATCGAAAGTTTGTCTTGATGGATAACTTCGCATACAATAGACCTGTCTGAATGACGTCATCAGCTGCTAAAGCTCTTCTTCTCACTAATCCTACCTTAAATAATCTATGATCCATCAAGCTATATAAGCCAGAGTCTCTAATAGTTGCAACAATGTTCTCTAATTCAAACATGCCCCGTATCTAAAGATCAATATTACTCCATCGATGGGTGTAAATATCTCCCCTCTCATTGGTGGACCATATAGAGCGGCCTCGACACGTGACAGCGCGCCATGCGGGACGCGCCTCTTGAAGGACGAATTTGACCCTCTTTCAAGACGCATTAATCGATCATCTAATTCGACCATCTGAGATCACCGTCAACATGTCCTACTACGATATCGATGCCATCCTAACCGACTCCCAAGTACGTGATACCCGCACCCGCACAACCCATTCTAACCCATCTATCTAGAAACTGCCCTGCACATTCGAACTGGACGTGCCGGGTCTTGGCATTCTAGAAGGCAATCCGGGAGAAAATGTACGTCCGCGACCGTATCTACTGTTCTTCACGGATGCAGGTCACGCTGACCGCTTCATAGATTAAGGCTGGTACGCGCATTGATTTGCCGTTATGGTTGGGGGAAATGCTTTCCATTGGGTGAGGGATCTATCGCAACCCGCCTCGATTGTTGGGGAATAAATAGGAAGGATTTAGCTGACGGATCAGTGCCCGTCTGGGAACTTCTCGATTGGTTACGCTGGATCTCCCCTCTGCGTTGTCGGAACGGGTCATGAATGCCTTGAAGGCTGATCCGAGGACGGTGGAGTTGCGTTCGTTGGCGCCGCATTTCTACAGTCTGAGTGAACGGATCCTCGAGCTTTTTGAGGAGGAAGAGATGGTGGAGGTGTTGAGTAATGTATGGTTGATTGGAGATGTTGTGAGTATGTGGCTGATTGTGGATAGACATTTAAGAAGCGATCTGCGGGGATCGCGGACCATGCGCACAACCCGCAGGGTGCTTTAGGGCAGGGCGCGGATTTCTTGCGAGGGCTGGATGAAACGGAGAGGCAGTGTATGTTGATTTCCGTGTCTGGGTGCGGTGGTGTGGTGGGCTGACGTTTTTAGTATTCCGGGTTGCTCATGATAGTGCCAAGGAGACGCGTATCTGGGCTGGAGAGGCAAAGAAGAAATGATGTCGGGGATATCATGATTGGAGAGATTGATGTGGGAGGTTGAGCTGTGCTCGCCGTTATAATTATACACAGCAGATTAATCATGAACTAAACATGTGATATGACTATATTAGAGCCATGCGCCTGATGCTAAATCATCGTTGTCCGGGAATGTAACAAAGTTAAACCCGGAGGCTAATGCCGATGCTGCTAACCAGCTGTTCGGGCAATAGTTGAACCCTCGCCTGAAACGACCGGATAGGCAACTCGTCCAACCCAATTACAGGATTATCCCGATAGATCACTACATCCCCCACGTCATTGATCTTTACATCTACTCCGGACTCCGTACAGTGGAAAATCACGCGGTCATTGCTCACCGAGATAAGACGAACCGCAGGACAGGTCAGCTCCGACAGGCGGAGAAAATGCCTAGGGTCAGGGACCGAGGGTCCGCAAACCCGCCAGCCAGAAAAATGGCCGTCGATTTCTGCGCAATCGGAGCCATGGAGAACGATGGGGCGCCTACTTCACTGGCACGGGCGCGATAGAGTGCCTGAGACGGGCGATCGAGATGGAGGTCGACGATTGCAGGTGTGGCGGGGATCAGAACCACGGGCGGCCGATGGGTCCCTGGAACTGAAGCGTGGGGCTCTAGAAATGTGGAAGTTGACGGATCAGATTCGCATGCAGTCCTGGCGCTTCCATTCAGCATCCTAATGGTGCAAATCTAATCCAGGAGGGGATTGTGAGATTTTAGGCCACAGAGAAGATGGTGGAGAGACCAGCGTCATTGGTGCTCCCCTGGCAAAGTGCCCCTCGAGGAGGACCGACCCATGTGTGTGATGGGATGGTTACAGTAGGGTGCAGTGGTGAGATCCTCCCAGCCTCTAGGTACCCAGCCATCATTGGCGAGCCCAAAATCAGGACGCTGGCGGGTGACGAAGGCGATTGGGAGCTTTAAGTTCGGGTTCAGCAGCAGCGCAGCAGCGCAGCAGTCCAGCCCCGGGGCGGGCGGTCGGGACTTCCATGGGCGGGCGCTGGCAAGGGATGGCCGTGGCGGCCGTCATTGGATGCGAGGGTTGCACCGCCGCCGGCAGAGAAGGATGGCGGATGGATGGGTCAGATGGGTCAGATGGGACCGGGATCCAGTTCCTGCCCCGGTGGGCTGCCCGCTAATTTAGTCTCCTTTGCAATCCTTCCTTGAGCCTATCTCGTTGCTTTCACACTTTCACCGTCTCCCCTTCCGAGTCCACCTGGTCCCGGAGTATTGTCCTCACTTTCATCACCCTCATCACCATCCTCACACCCCTTCTTCCGTGCTGGCATTCATCAGCATCATCATCATCATCATTCGCCTGTTGCATGGCAACCACTGCACATTCCACAGAACCTCCCAAATCCAACGCATGCATGCATGCAGGCATACCGTGACCAAGATCCTGATCGCTCCCAGGAAAATCCTCCCCCCCCCCATGTATTTATTGTGCAGTGTGGGGATCGTCTTCCTGTCACTGAGTCCCTTTCTTGGCCGCGAGGATCCACGATCGACTCGTCACACCTTTTCTCCTCACCACTTTCACTTTTCTCCTCGCTCCCCTCACGTCCATCCTTTTCCATCCTAGAGCCGCCCGCCGTCGCTTCTCTTTGTTCCTCCCGTCTCCGACTGCCCCGAACTCCCCCTCTCGCCGTTTCCCGCTAGACGCTTGGACGCGGTGGGCCTCGTTTCGTCACCAATCGTCGTCCCAGGCGCCATTTCTCTCCTCCCAGCTGAGACATTGCTTTTTCTCCTTGCTCTATCGGTCGACTCACGTCCCGATCCTTCTAAACCACCTGCGTCCTGTGGATACGATCCTGCGACCTACTGCAGTCTAACTGGCATCGCGCGTCTTGTCAGTTATGCGCATGAGCTAGGCCATTCGCCCGCAATCACCATGGACCGACATCGCCAGCGACGGAGCACCGTCTCGGTGCAATCTACCACCCCTTCTTCCCTACGACATTGTTCGTTTCCCTCCTCAGCCACCTCGCCTCCGACCGATACCGCGTCCGTCAAAACCGATCCAAAGCTGAAGCGTGAGCTATCCTCCAGAGCCCCATCCCTTGATTGTTCCAGGGACTTGAGACAGACAATGACGGGGGTAATTACTGACTGATGCTTTGTGCCCGACAGGACGGTCTGCTCCTCCGAAACCTCTTGCCCTTGCCCGGGTCAAGGGAACGATCGCCATGGACTCCTCTCCGTCGCAAATAAGTTCAGGTGCGAATCATCTCACGAGGGCATGTGCACTGTACTAATTGCGTTGCAGAAATGTCGTGGTTCCACGACGCATCGCCAATGTCGACGACGCCGAGAACCGCAACCCCAAGAACACCCCAGCGATCCCGAGCCGGTACGCACATGTCACTACCCAATATACATATAAGGGAGGGAGCACAGATGCTGACTAGTGCTGGACAAACAGGAACCCCAGAGCCTGTTCCTCCATCGCTTGTCAACCCGTCTTCCGCCCTCCTCCAAGATCTGTTGAACGAACAACGCGCAAATCGAGGCCCCAAGGGGACTGCATCGGAAGACCTTGGCCACGGCTCCCCGCGCACGCCGGAACGATCTCACTCCCGACCCCAGTCCCGATCTCAATCTCCGGCACAGACCCAATCGCAATCCCGATCACAGTCCCAGGAAGAGGCGGGGTCGGAGAAACAGCGTAAAATCCAGACTGCGCTTTCTTCAGGTCTCCGACAGCCGCACGAAATGGGTGTTAGGGAAATGGGAGAAGTAAGTTCCAACTCAGTCGATTCGAGCTGGCGGTTGGTTAACCTGATGGCAGTATGTCTCCAAAATCAACAAGCAGAATTTCGACCTGAAACTCGAGATCTTTCATCGTGTACAGCAAATGGCTGCTCTGGAGAAAAAGGTACAGCGCATGGATAGCATGGAAGAGGAGCTCCGGCGCCTGCGAGGCTTAGAGGACGAGGTTCAGGAGCTTAGGGATGCCGAAGCAGACAACCAGCGACTAAGGGAGTCCAACGAGCAACTGCGACAGGAAATTGACAGGCGCGACCAAGCAATTACAGAGGCGGTCGGCATGATTTGTCTTTTAGAAAGTAAAGTGGCCCAGTTGCAAACCGGCGCGGATACATCAAGACCCTCTACGGCTCGCGCATATGAAGACGATGACCCCGGTGCCACGACCCCCAGGCAAGCCACCATTATTGATATCCCAGAGAGGACGTCCTCGAAGCGTGGTACCATGGTTCCCAAGTATCGGCGGACATCCTCGGAGTCGCGTTGTCTCCAGCGCGCACCCTCGTTTCTGTCCGATGAGACCAAGAGCACCACAGCATTGCCAGATGCCTCTAGTACGGATGATCAGTCCCGTTCAGCGTTCAGTGAGATCACCAAATCGGAAAGCTTCCAGTCCATGAGCGAATTTCAGGAACCGGAATCCCCAAGGCTCAGTGCTCTGAGTGAGTGCAGTGAATTGTACCCGCCTGATGACCCGACAGACGACCAATTAGAGATTCCGGTCAAACGAGACTCAATTGATGCCCGAGAACCAGCTGAGGTAACAGTCGAGGAGGCCGTGGATCAAAGCCGGATTGAATCTTGGATCCAACCCCACCGTGATACGTTTCTCGACGATGTTCCAAAGCAAAACATTATCCCCGCCAACCTTCTCAAGAAGACGGACAACCCAAGCTTTGAGACTGACTCCTGCAATGGATCTAGTCTCAGAACACGAGTGGATAGCGTGTTCGGAAGCACGAGATTACCACCCACACCTGACACCATGAGTACCGCCTACGCAACTGGCCCGAATCGGTCGAATGGCAGTATCGTCGCCGAAAAGAGTTTTGTTGACCAAGCTCTGCCTATGAAAAATGGACTCGGCCGTCCACGCTCCGCAAGTGCGCTCACAACAAGGCGAAGCTCCGGTAACAGTGCGGCAGTGGATAGCGTGGAGATGAACGTGAGCGACGTCACGCTTCCTCGATTGACCGATGAGGGAGACGAATCGCCTGCAATCTTTCCTTTGAATAGTATCACATCGAGAGACGGGGGTGTGTACTGCCCAGAGCCCCTCGACAAGATGAGCCTCGGGTATTATGATCAGGATGCGTTTCTCGATGGTGAGGGCCTCGGAAGGGTTCTCTCAAAACTTGACAACAACAACAACAACAACTACTACGGTCCAGCACGGCGCCCTGGTTCTATGCCGGAGGACTCTGAAAGCTCATTGTCTTCGTCACCGCCTTTGACGCCTCAAGATTGGATCGAGGCTGCCAAATCGGATTCCCACCGTAGACGGGAACCGTCAGGTCTGGTGCATACTGCCCCCAAACCATCCAATCCCCGACCCCTAGGTGCACGGATTTCCAGCCAGTCTTCTTTCCTTGGTCGTCGGCACAGCATGGATTCCCACGTCAGGGACTCGGATGTGCCCATGATACCCACGCTTGACTTGCAGTCGCTAGACTCTGGTTCACAGCCTGAGCCCGATCTGGATCGTCGGATGATTGGGCGAAGGATTAGCCTCCGGCCCCCTTTCTTTGCACGCTCAGCACCCCCTCGTCGCCTCCAGCCCTCCCTGATGTCAGACCCCACGGATTCAGACGATGGAGCTCCTGCCCCTATAGTTCGCAAAGCCCGGGACGAGGCTCCTTCCAACCCGACCAAGACGAGCAAGGCTGAACCCCGTGGCTCTAGTTTCTCTGTCTCGGCTCCAATTCATACCATCGCCAAGGTCGACGACATCCACAGGACGCTCCCTCATTCCTTCACCGAAAGTTTTATGAGCAGTGCCATGTCCAGACCTCCGACGTCAGGCAGCAAGGAGCACAAGAGACGCAGCTCGCTTGGGATTTTCGGCTGGATGAAGGGGGCTAGCGGTCTCGGGAAGAAACACGAGCCTGAGTCTCCTGCAAAGTCTAGCATGGCGAGCAATGCGTTGGTCAGGAGCAAAGCCAACCGACTGGCAGATGCCCGGGACTATTCTGAGCCTCCTAGAACGATTGATATGGGCGCGATGAATCTTGCCATCGACGATTTTTCTCTAAAGAGCAGACATGCGGTTCGGGATGACGACGAATTGGGCCGACGACCCAGGTATATGGACCGACGGTCTCGTCGTGGCTGAGCGGGCCAGCACTACTTTCTCTATTTCCTTGTAATCTCTTTCCTTACTCACTCTTTTCCTGGACCATTATGACCTCACGATACCCTATGAGTTACATGTCTGCAGATGGCACGGATTGTACCAGTATTGGTGGCTGCTACCCTTTGTTGCTTGCTATACCCATGGTATCTGGCTGGCACTGATATCATATTATGCTTGTTGTGATGATTACGCAAAGTACTTCATTTTATGATTATTAAATGATCAACTATGGTTAGAATTAATCCAGTACATGAATCAGAATATTAAAGTCTTTCCAGTTCAAGCAGACTAGTAGCTACTTGGGATGGTGCACCACGTCCGTTCGTATGGAAGCCTGTGGAAGTCAATATGTAGCCCGCAAGTGTTGAGTCTGCAGGGATTGCACGCATTCTGATCCATTCCTGAATCGGATCCAGAGACATCACTTCTTGCACATGTTATCCAGAGTAAAAAATGAAAAAGATAGGCCAGTATACCAAAACCACCCCTCGAGAAAATCAGCCAGCATGATAATCATGAACTAGCATAGCTAAGTTAATTAACGCAACGGAAGCCGAGAGACCAACAACCAGTTATTACCCCTAGCTGCCTCCAGATCTTTGGCCTTTGGTGATTTTCCAACAGGCGGTAGGTCATCACCATCGTCATAATTCTAGACTTCGACTACAACCTGATGCAATTTCCACTGCATCTCATATCCAGGAGATGAAACGAAGAATGCTTTTCATAATCAATGGACATCCTTTTGTAAGCTTTGCTCCCTTGACAGCCATCACGTAAACTTCACCTTCATACCAATCTTATTGTCTTCAGACATAGAAATTGGCTCGAGGTTTAAAAAATCAAAAAAGGAAATCACTAATAAAGAAACACTCGTCTCGTACCGCATGGGCACAGATAGAGTAAGTGAGATTAAGCAACTTTTTGAACCAAGCAACGTGGTCGTCTTTCTTAAGGAGTTGTAATTTATCTTATCTTATCTTATCTTGTTTGTGGTGGAATTCTTTCGTCTATGGTTGATAGTAAGAGTTGCTGTGGATAAATGTTTGGATGAGGGTTTAGCCACATTGATGTGGTTATTGAAGAAAATGTATGGATGGATATGGTGAATATGTTGGTGGATATGGGATCTAGGACCCATAGTTATTCGGGACTTTGTTGGATGTTCTGTTTAGATAGTATCTATTTGTATGGCTATTGTTGATGGGATATAGGATGTAGTAGTAGTAGTAGTGGAACTGGGTGGAGATTATAATAATGTACGGGTGGTTGTTTTGGTTGGGTTGGTTAGTTTTGTTTCGAAGGTCAAGGTTTTCTGGGGTTGGGTTCTTCGGAAGGGATGTAGATAGCTTAGAAGAGCAGAAGGAGCTGAGGGGTTGGGAAGAGAAGGAGATATAGGTATCTTTATATCATGTCCTGGATAGTCGTGATTATTTTATAAGGGAATGGCTGGTATGAATTGATTTCAAATGGGTTCGAACTATGGAATGGAATGTATGAAGTGAGGTATGGAGGTATGGGGGTGATAGTTGTATGATGGCTTAGGGTTGTTGTTGAGTATAGATATTCAATCTTGCTTCACTCTAGATCTATGAGGTAAGGAGTAGGTCGACTTTCCGGTCTGCAGTCGATTCCCATATTCAGCTAATGTAACAAAGTATCACACCTGCACGCCATTGTCAATCTATATCGGTTATCCGCCGACCCAATGCACCAACCATCAAACTCCCGTCCATAGCTCCAACAACCAGTAAAACACAACGCAAGCAATACAATGCCAGAGTAAGACAAGCGAATCAATACCACCCCGTCCCCTCCTCCCCTAACTTCTTTCCCTTCGGATTCATCGAAATAATCCGCTGCCCAGGTAACGTATCATCCGTAATCGAGGATTCAAAGATCCCCGAAATAGACCGTTTCCCCAGCATCTCGAACGAATCGTACCCCTCCAACAGCCCATTACACGCCGCCCACTCTCTGGACAGCCGCGGGGAGCTTCCATCCCCCAGATCACACCAGCGTGTGACCACAATGGCGTGCCGGAAGCGCAACGCGCGCGGGTCTGCGCGATCCTCCGTCAACTTGACCTCAATGAGGTATTCGGACGGACATTCCGGGCAGCGACGCATGGGACGGCATTTCCCGCACAGCGTCGTCAGGGCATTAGGGTTATGGAGGCGCCGGGCCATTACATCTTTGGCGCGGTGTTCGAGACCCTGAAGGGCACTGTTGTCGCGGGGCACGGGGATGTGGCCAAGGGCGCATTTGCATGCGTTCATGAGTTCGCCGTCGCGCCAGTGCGCACACGCGGAGAAATATGGCCAGTAGTCTTCGCGGGAGTAGAGGAGGAGCCGTTGTGAGCTAGGAGGCAGGCCGGGGTCGGCGAAGCGCGTGCTAATTACCCGCATCAGCAGGTGGCCTCTGTGGATGTGGAAGCGGGTATTATGAGACCAGTCGTCGCGGCGCCAACGGCGAGAGAGGGATTGCGCGGGGAGGCCGTAGGAGGGAGAGAAACGGTGAGCGCGCATGACAAGCTGGACGAAACTGAAGGGGATGGTACGGCCGTGGGTGATGCGGTGTCGTGGGGGTGGGAGGAGCGGGTTACGCATGTTCGGGCAGTCAAAGAGCGGGTTGACTACATTGGCGGGTTGGAGTTTCTCATGGCCCTCCTGCGTGCGGCGATGATAGCGTGCGCAAGGGAAGCAGAGGAGGTGATGGGGATATTGGCGGTCTTGTGTGACGAGGAAGTCGGCTTTATAGTCGTGGTTGGAGGGGTCGTTGAGGGCGTGCCAGGGATCTTGGAGAGAGAGGAGAGAGAGGAAGGTTTTGCTGGCAAAGGCAAGGCTGGCTTTATCGGCAGGTGTGAGGTACTCGAATATCTGGGCCCAGAGAGTTGGAGAGAGACTGGCGAGCATGGGCTCGCCAGGAGGGCGAGTGTCGAACTCGGCGTTGGCATAGGGATCCGCGGGATCGATGTCCTGGACTCCAATGGCGTGCAGCATCTCGGTGGGGTCGCGGCTTTCGCCGAGCTGAGTGTCTTTGTTGGCATTGATCTCGCGGTACTTGAGGCGATGAGCCTCCAATGGGGCCAGGGAGGGCAGTGGAGGGACATCTTCGCTGGTCGTGCTGGATCGCTGGAACTCGGCTCGGAGGTCTGGGGTGGATGCGGAGGAGCCCTTGCGGAGGACTTGTCGGGATTTTTTGGGACGGAGAGCGTGGGCAAAGAAGGCCCGAAAACCACGCTTTTCTCCGGGGCTGTCCGCCGACATGGTGGGCAAATTGGGGGATCGGAGGAGTGCAGAGAAGATGAAGCTGCAGATGAAACTGAAACACGATAAGATACTGGTTGCGGTATTACCGGATGTGACGGAGCTGACATCCGCCACTCCCGAGCTTCAGCCACACAGGCACTACGCCACGAGATCTTGGTAGAATGGTGTATACGAGACATAAAGGGTGCCATTACTACTGCATTTGCATTACGGCCATCCGTGCAGCCTGATTAGTTCCAAAATCCATAGTACACATAATACGCAGATCACAATCGCTAATCAAGCTGCGTCAATATACATTCGTTTCAGGAAGAGCTTACGCGGAGAAGCGCTTCTCCACGGCCTTCCAGTTGATGACCTCCCAGATGGCCTTGAAGTACTCGGCCTTGCGGTTCTGGTATTGGAGGCTAGAATCAAGGTTAGACTCTGCAGAATATCGCCAATGGTTGGTAGAGGTGAACTCACTAGTAGGCGTGCTCCCAGGCGTCAATACCCAGCAGGGGCTGGAACTGACCGACAACGGGGTCCTGGTTCTGCGTAACTGTTAGCCAATCCGCTTTTACTTTGTGCGGCCATTGCAGGACTTACGGCGTAGGTCTTGATGGCAATGTTGCCAGTCTGCTTGTCCTTGACGAGCCAGGCCCAGCCGCTGCCCTGGATGCCAGCAAGAGCACCGTTCATCTTGTTCTGGAACTCCTCCAGGCTGCCGAAGCTGTCGTTGATGGCCGTGGACAGGGCACCAGATGGGGGCTCACCACCGCCGGCGCTCTTGGGGGCCAGGTTCTCCCAGAAGAGAGTGTGGTTGATGTGACCACCACCGTGGAAGTTGATCAAGGGCTTGAGGGCAATCTGGGCTGCAATGTCGTTCTTGGCCTGGGCCTCCTGGAGCTGCTCAATGGCGGTGTTGTAGCTGTTGACGTAGGTCTGGTGGTGGTTCTTGTGGTGAAGCTCCATGATCTTGCCGGAGACGGCGGGCTCGAGAGCGCCATAGTCGTCTGCATAGGGTCAGTTCCGTGAAGGGGTCCTAGATCCTTCTACAGGTCGCCGCTGAGCACGTACAGGTCAGGTCAGGCAGGGTGGCCTTGCCGCGGGCAAAAGTCAAGCCCGCGATACCGGCAGCTCTGGGAGTAGCCGAAGCTCCGGCGCGCAGGGCAGAGCGGGCAGAGGTGCGGAAGAGGGTGGCAGCCATGGTGAATCAGAGATTACACTGGAGTACTCGAGGAGAGGAGGGAGAGGAGAGTTGCAGAAAAACGGAAGAAGGGAAGAAACCGGACGAGGAAGTCCAACGTCATTGTTGCTTCGGAGAGCGCATTTCCCCGCGCCGAGCTCGCCGGGTCGGATCCACCAGCGGTTAGCTTCATCCATCTACCATGCAATAATATTCCTTCTCGATATCCCCGTCATGCTGCCGACCCTCCTCCTGTTTCCCTCGCCATAATCTCAGCCTCTCGTTTCCCTCGCCTTGCCCCCGCCGGTTCGGTCATGGACTCCCCCCCGTCTTCGCCCTATGCCGGCCAAAAACGCAAAATCGCCGACATGAGTTCCGACGAAGAAGAAGAAGAAGCAGCTTATCGCCCAACCATGGGCTTCCGTGGCTTTGCTCGCGCGTCATCTCGCTCTGAGTCGCCTCCCTCCCACGGAGGTCTAGGCGGTACCCGTCGCAATCCCTGGAATAATAGCGCACAGTCAGCGATGAAAGGCGGCAACAACAATGCCAGCAAAGGTGCCTCCTCAGGAGGCAACTCGTTCGCCGCGCGTATGATGGCCAAGATGGGCTACGTCGAAGGACAGGGTCTTGGTTCCTCTGGGCAAGGTATCGTCAATCCGATCGAGGCCCAGGCTCGTCCCCAGGGAGCCGGTTTGGGTGCGGTTCGTGAGAAGACGAAGCAAGCGCGAACGGAGGAGAAACGGGCAGCAGCTCTCCGGGGCGAGTCCGTGGACGACAGCTCGGATGAGGAGCGGAAGAGGCGACAAAAGAAAAAGGAGGAGCGCAAACGAGAGGGCAGGAGTGGGACAGGGACCCCGGTGACTCGCGCGAAGCCCCAGTTTCGGACGGCGCGCGAGATGGAGAAGGACATGGAGGGCTTGGAGGTTCCGAATGTGCTGAAATCGCTGATCGATGCGACTGGCAAGGACCAGAAGGTGCTGACGTCCACCGCTGGTTTGATGACACCACAGACGTTCGTCACTCAAGCCGAGGGAGAGGCCTGGAAGATTGCGCAGCGCGCTCGAAACGACCTGGAAGCCTTCGCAGATGAATGGAAGGGGCTGACAGAGAGGAAGAAGTATATCGAATTCGAAGAGGCCCAGATTGTGGAACAGCTGGACACAAATCAGCTCAAAGCCGACCAGCTCACCGAGCTCATCGCAGCGATCGGACAGCTAGAAATCTTCCAGAAGGAAGACACCCGAGCGAAGTTCGACGAACTAACTGACAAGCTGGAATCAATGGAGATGAAGTACCGCAACGAGATCGACGAATACCGACTGTCAGAAACGGCCGTCGCCGCGATCCATCCTCTTTTCCGTCAAGCGATGGAAGAATGGGAACCTCTCAAGGATCCGACATATCTAGTATCCAACCTCCGTCGTCTCCAACCACTTCTACTCCGAAAGACCAAAGACGAGCGCACCCAGCGACAGTCGACATCCCCCTACGAGACCATGCTCTACACTCTGTGGCTCCCTCGCGTGCGCTCCGCCCTGCTCAACGACTGGGACGTGTTTGAATCCGCCCCAGCGACCTCTCTGATCGTTGCCTGGAAGGAGCTCCTCCCCTCCTTCATCTACGCCAATGTCCTGGACCAGCTCGTCGTCCCCAAGCTCACCAACGGCCTGAAAGAATGGAAGCCCCGAAGCAGCAGCAGACGCCATCATACCTCATCCTCCAACAGCACCCGCTTTCCCTGGTGGCTCTTCACCTGGCTCCAATACCTCGACGAACGCCACACCAACCCCAAGCAACCAACCGGTCTCCTCTCCGAAGCGAAGCGCAAGTTCCGCGTTGTTCTCGATACCTGGGACCTCAGCAAGGGCCTAATCAACGGCATCGAGCTCTGGCGCGACGCCCTAGGCTCCGAATTCGACGTCTGCCTCCGCAACCACCTCCTCCCCCGCCTCGGCCGCCACCTCCGCGAAGACTTCGAAGTCAACCCACAAGACCAAGACCTCGCACCCCTCGAAAACGTCCTCAAATGGAAAGACTTCTTCAAACCCAACGTCACCGGCCTCCTCCTCGTCGCCGAATTCTTCCCCAAATGGCACAACATCCTCTACATCTGGCTCACCAACGACCCCAACTACGAAGAAGTCGCCGAATGGTTCACCTGGTGGCGCAGCCAAATCCCCTCCGACATCAACGACCTCACCATCGTCGACGACGAATGGAACAAGGGTCTCCAAACCATGGACCTCGCCTCCCAACTCGGCGACCGTGCCGCCGCCGAACTCCCTCCCCCATCATCCACCACAGCCACAACTACCACCGCCGCCGCCGCTGCCACCGAACCCCCACTCACAGCCAAACCCCTCCCCACCGAACCACCCCGCAAACAAAAAATCCTCGAAGAGGTCGCATTCAAGGATATTCTCGAATCCTGGTGCCTGGAGCAAGGCCTCATCATGCTTCCGTTGCGGGAGGCACATCCGCAAAACGGCCAGCCTTTGTTCCGTATCACGGCCAGCGCGACGGGCAAGGGCGGTTTGGTGGCGTTCGTCCAGGGAGATGTGGTCTGGGTGCAGAACAAGAAGGCCAAGGAGACATGGGAGCCGATGGGGTTGGAGGATCGGTTGGTCGAGAGGGCGGAGGGCAAATGATGATGAGTATTTACTTTCACTTTAGATCTGTTATTTTGTGCTTTGGATGGCTTTGCATTGGTTGTGGATCGCAGGCGATTAGTCATTATTTCAGTATAGTTAGTTCTTTGAGTTATTTATGATACCACATGGATTTGATGCCTTGGGCAGATGATATTGTGTACAATGATGTGAATGTATCCATCAATGTGGAGAAAGGACCAGTATTATATGAAAACGGTTTCTACACAGTGAAAATCAATCGGTCATCAAGACGTCATCCTATTATAATCTATCTAAAATATCAATGACATGAATATGTATAAGTGAAGTGCCGTGCAGCTGTATATACCGATAGCGGACCCGACATGGAAGTGGGGTATCCCCGGAAATTGAACCCTTGCCATCCATCCATTGAATGAGGCCGAACCCCTGAACCATGTAGCCATGCCATAACCCCAAGTGCAGACAATGTAAAACCAAGACGCTAAATCGCTAAATCAATGATAAAAAAAAAAGCCACCGTCAAGGCCGAGAAAAGCTTATTACGCTCCGTTCTCGCCGTTCTCTTCGCCGTCCATTTCATTCGTGTCGATCCAGCCGCGCGACATCTCGACGGCTTTGGTCCACTGGCGGTACATTTTCTTGCTCTGTACGGGGGAGGCGTGTGGGAGGAAGGTGGTGCGGTTGGCGCGGTTCATGTCCTTGAGTTCCTCGAATTCCTTCCAGATGTTGGCCGCGAAGCCAGCTGCGATCGCGGCTCCCAGCGCCGTGGTCTCGTGCATGGCCGGACGATCTACAGGAATTTGGATGACATCGGCTTGAGTCTGGGTGGAATTAGTTTCCGATCGTCGGGAGTAGAGTGTCATGTGAGCAACATACCTGCATGCAGATATCGGAATTACTCATGCCGCCGTCAACGGCTAATTCCGACAGCTTGTGTCCACTGTCCATCTCCATGGCATCCAAGATGGCCTTGGTTTGGAAGCAGGCAGCTTCCATGGTGGCACGTGCGATGTGTCCACGCTGCGTGTGTTGGGTGATACCGACTACGTCGGGTCAGTAAATCTTCTTTCTTGAGCTAGGACGGCAGGTATATTCAAACTTACAGATAGTTCCCTTGGCATCGTCAATCCAGTAAGGCGCAAACAGACCACTGAAGGCCGTCACGAAGTAACAGCCACCACTGTCCGGAACGGAGGCAGCAAGGTCACTGACTTTTCGGGAATCACGGAAGAAACCCATGTTGTTCATCAGGAAGGAGATACCACTGCCAGCAACGGCGACACTGCCTTCGAGCGCATACACTGGCTTCCGATGCTTGCCCAGCTGGAAGGCCACTGTTCCAAGCAGACCATGCTTGGAAATGACTGGCTTGTCGCCAACGTTGTAAAGGAGGAAACACCCGGTGCCGTAGGTGTTCTTTGCCGACCCCGGAGTAAATGCACAGTGGCCAACCAGGGCTGCAGATTGATCCCCAAGACAGCTGGTAATCGGAATGCCCTCCAGTGGGCCGTCTCTGACCCACCCGTAACCTTCGGGGTCCGAGGAAGGAATAATCTCGGGGAGTTTGATCTTGTTCCTGTCAATTTCGAAGAAATTCAACAACCGGTCGTCATAATCAAGCGTTTCAAGGTTCATGAACATGGTTCTCGAGGCGTTGGTGACGTCCGTGACCAACCGACCGCCTTCCGGTCCACCATTCAGGTTGTATAAGAGCCAGGTATCCACCGTACCAAAAGCGAGGCGACCCTCATCGTATGCCCTCTTCACCTCTGGGAGATTACGAAGCATCCAGACCAATGTGACGGAGGACGGATAGGTCGACAGGGGAAGACCGCAAATGCTCGACAGCTCGTCCGCACCCTTCTTAGCCTTGAGTTCTCGGACCAGCCCAGTGGTTCTGGTATCGGGCCATGCGATCGCGTTGTGAAGAGGCTCGCCGGTCT
The DNA here is from genome assembly GCA_001990825.1 of Aspergillus carbonarius ITEM 5010. Classification (NCBI taxonomy): domain Eukaryota; kingdom Fungi; phylum Ascomycota; class Eurotiomycetes; order Eurotiales; family Aspergillaceae; genus Aspergillus; species Aspergillus carbonarius. The sequence continues at coordinate 1,383,179 of KV907496.1, forward strand.
CCCAGTCCCAGCACAGGGTTGTCTCTCGCTGACTGGTGATACCAATGGCCTCGATGTCGTCCCGGGAGTGACCGAGTGCGAGGAAGGTCTTCATGGCTTCTTCGATACAGGTGTAAACGGAATCGACGAGTTCGAAAGGATCTTGTTCGTGCCATCTGGGAAAAGATGGGTGCATGTCAGCTCATGTGGACCGATTGGTATTAGTCCGGAAGTCTTACCCTGAGTGTTCGTGGATTTGACGGAATTCCATCTGATATTTGGCCACCGGGACGCCGGTGCAGTCGAAGATGATGAAGCGGGAGCTGGTGGTACCGGTGTCAATGGCACCGATGAAGCGATCTTTCAGACTACCGCCGTCGCGGTTTTCATTCTGTAGCAGGGAGCGATTGCCATCGTGAGACTGGTAGGCGTGGATATCCATGTAGGACTTGGCCTCTTCCTGCTCGACCACGGCATCCAGGTCGGTCATATCGAATGGGTTTCTCATCTTGGAGGTTGTGATCGGAGGGGTTTTGGTTTTGGGGGTGTTGTCAAGGATGGATGCTGGAAAAGCAAACGACGTGGAAGAGGGTGATTTCTGCATGTGTGCGGTGGGAGGGGCTTTTGAGGCTCCGACTTCTGATTTCCTAAAGAGGGAGGAAAGAAGTGACCAGGAAGGCAGAGCCTGAAAAAGGGAAGAACTGATTGGAGAAATCGTGGCGGTATTGAAATAGAAAAGGGGGGAATCAGGATTACGTCCCTAGTCCGGTACTTAAGACGGACGAGGGGGGGTGATAGTAGTAGTAGGGCTGGAGCTACGACGAGTGAGACCGCGCCCGGTGGCGGCAGTTGCAGCAGGCAAATGAAGTAAGTGTGTGGTGTGCGCAGTAGTACAGTGAGGGAGAAAGATGACCCAGCGCGGTGGATGGTGACGTATGCGTGACTAGCGATTGGGTGGAGAGCAAGCCGAGCGAGTCTGGAGAAACAGAAGAACGGCCTGGAGGGGAGAGGGACTGGGAACTGGAGAAGAGCGGGCAGCGGATGGGAAGCTGAAAGGCTGAGCAAGACCAAGAGAGGAGAGTGTCCGCGAAGGTATGAGGTCACTGAGGGACCGGGTGTGGTTTATTGGGGTGGCGAAGGAGAAGAGAGAACAGAAAGGAGGAATCAGCCCTGGTCCAGAGGATGCTGGAGGCCGGACGAGAGAGACTCTTTATCCAACTCGGTGGGACCTCTCTTCTTATTTTTTTTTTTAATTCTGGGAGTCGGCCTCGAATATTTTGATAATCAATTATTTTATTTTTATTCTTACAGCCATGCGTGGCCGTCCCCTCCAATTTTCCCTTTTTTTTTAATTTTTAATTATGTTCCCTTTTTTTACCCACCCCGATAGGATTTGGGTCATGCATAGCTTGTTCCGGGGAATCCCCTGGGTCTAGGTGGTATTTCCAACGGGGGGGTTGTCGAGTCCATTCGACCTAGATCGTTAGTACGGTACCAGTACCTGCTGCTATCGATGGAACTAGGCCGGGGAAGGGAGAGATTCAACTTCATTCAATACTATCATACAATACCGTTCCACGAGAGCCACACCCAATCTGGCAATCTGCTGAATCCCCGTTCGTCCATGGCGGAGAAGTGGGGGCGTGGGGGAAAAGATGGAAGGGAAGGACTGGAAAGTAACCAGCAATGGGCGGGCAAATCCCTTCCTTCCCCCCCCCCTTCTGGGCCTCTTTTTTTTCTGATCAGACGACCTCTGCCCCGTCGTCAGCATTGACACCCGCCCCTCCCTCATGCCCCGTTGGCTTGTCGAACACTGAAGGTTTCCCCTTACGCGGATGGCAACCATGCCTTCTGGGTGAATTTAGGAAGGTTTACCCCTGGTCACTCGCCATTCTTATCTTCTTAGCTTATTTGGTGGGCGTCCATCGGCGTTACGGATTACGGAGTACCTGGCAGGTGTGGGATGGATTTCTTTTTCCATTGCACATCTGTCTGAATCCCATTGGATCCCTTGATCATGGACGATCTGATTCTTCATCCAACATGTTGTCTTAAAAAAGAGACCGCCAATGCCTCGCCAGCTGTCACCCAGCGGACCGGGTATAGGCTCGTCGCCCTCATCGGCAAGGTATCCGACCCAGCTGGCCGAGCAGGTAGGTCGCAGGTAGCCAGTCTAGGTAGTATTCCGGAGTTAGAGAAGCGCTAAGAATAGTCGCTGGGCTCCCACATGACATTGACTGCGGACCCATAAAAATTCCATGGATTTCTGTTTCCAGGTCAATCCCTCCACCCGCATTAGCTAGCGTCTGTGCCTAGAACTGCCCGCGAACACGGAGCCATATGGAACATCAGGATTCGATTCGCTTCAAACAAGCAATTAAGGGCTGACTGGCCTGCTCAGATTGCCCTTTGAAACATGGCAGATGTCCAGGATTTCTGTTCACCCTGGTGTATGGTGTATTATTAATGTGACGGCTTCGCGAGTTGCGACCCATGTTCTTTCACGATCCGGTTCTGATCTATCATCCCTGGTTCTGAAGGTGAAGACACAGATACATCGATAGGCGCAAATACCAAGACATTCCAATGCCAGATCTCAATGCATCGTACATTGATATACGTAGGCCTGCCCGACCTGACAACTCGACCTCTGATGCAGTGTATAGGTGCCTATATACCGAACCAGTCCTACGCAGATCTACAATCGGCATCCCTAGACTACCACTCTGATTGACCTCCAGTGCATCCCCGGCGACCGTAGACCGTCGGTCGTGTCGCCTTCCTTCCTGCCCCCTTGACAACAATCCCTGCCAAGGATCCGACTTGACTACCAGAACGGCGGAGTCGGCGCTGAATGGATGCTGTTGAGGATTGAGGGCGAAACACGCAAAAGAGGGGCTCTGCGGGTGTCCCTCCGACTCCGCTATGGGATTCTGCGCTCTACTAGATTCCTGTCGATCGAGCACATGACAATGTCCATTTTTCGCCCGCTAGTCCGTTTTCACGCGCTGTTCGAGCAACCGGCGATCTAGACCCGGTCTTCTACCCCTGGCTCAGTATTCTTTCTTTCTTTCTTTTTTTTTTTCTTTCTGATCACTTGAACACCAAATCAATGAATAATTCTCCTTTGGGTTTTTATTTTTTATTCCCTGTAGTCAGTCCCTTCACCCCGTTGCTTGAGCACCGAAGAAGCACCTACATACATACAAAAAGTCAAGTGACCGCTCCCCTGGGCGAGATGTGTTGTCGCTTCCTTCCATCGTGATCACTTTTTACCTTTGCTTTTCTAGACCACCGCCGCCCCTGACTGGCGACGTTCTAGCGTGTCGCTGTACTATTCTAGATTAGGCAGAGAGGCCTGGGAGACGAGCTCGTTCGGCGCTGTGATAGACGGAGAAATTTTGCAATCCGGATAGTCGGTTCGGCTTGGCTGGGGAGTCTAGCAGCTGGCCTGGGGGCCACGGGATCAATTCTCCCGGCTATCGTCCTGGCGTTCCGGCAACTCCCCAATACTCTGGCTGCCCGCCGTGCCCGGACCAGTCCAGACGCGCCAGAAATATAGTAGTAAATATAGTAGGATTTAATTATCCAATATCAGGACCACCTCCACGATACCGATCCATCAATGAATTCAAATCGCTTCAAACTTCCTTCCCCTCCCATGGAATTCACTCATGTGCGCCGTACCTTCTACCTACATTTCTCGGGGTAGAATGGATCGCCACGACCGACTTCGCGATATCCTCGGGTGGTGACGTCTTTGACCGGACTTGCCAGGTTCCCTTACTAAGTTGTACTAACACCAACAACTAACAGCTACCCTCACTAAACCACACCCAACGACCGACCCTCCCCAAGGCACAAAATAACAGTCAAGCAACGCAACCCAGCCGCTCATCATGAACTAGCCCGGGTGTCCACGACATTGATCTGCCCTCTATCCCTATTCAGGTATACGAAGAGACCGCCCCAGGAACCGTTGTGGTCCCCCAATTGAGCGGACAAAATGATCAACAGGTCATCGTCTATGTAATTCAACTGGTCCTGCCCGGCTTCCCCAGTATGACCTCACCAAGGATCCATCCCCGACCCTAAGTGCCAAGCAATTCTCGTCATCTCTAGCAATGATGCAAAGTGATAGGGAGAAAACCATGGATGGGCACATCGCCCATGGACCACGGACTCGTCTCGCCGGGCCGACACATCTACCTTCTTACCCTGTATCCATCTGTCTACCGCCCGCCGGACGGAGAAAGAACGCACTAGTTGGCCTAGATAGATAGGTTAAAGTTGTGTCTGGTGCATGTGTGCCTAAGGTACAAAGCCCATGCTTATACGGAGTTAGCCAGCCCATCACATACCTAACATAATTAACAGTAATAAAATAATCATCACCTCCCGAAACCTGTTTCAACCACCTTGGTCCGAATCGTCATTCATACTGTACACTGTACACTGTACAGTAGGTAGTCCTTGGATCTACCACTACCTACCTACCTACCTACCTACCTACCTACCTACCTACCTACCTACCTACATACATCCACTTTAAAGCATCCTCCTACACACCTCAATTTACTATTCACTATTCACTATACTATACTAAGTACTCCATACATATATACATACATACATAAACAAACATCTACCTAGGTAGATACCTATCCGGACCTTTCGGAATCAAATCCCTAGATACTCCGTACATACTACTACTACTACCACCTACATAGCTACCCTGCAGAAACTCCCTCCCCCCCAAAATAAAACACAGAAATCCAAAAAAGCAAAATAATAAATACCACCTGCACCTGCACCTGCATACCCACCCACATGCCAGACCACCACCGCCCTTATCTTACCTTACTTAGCCTTAAAAGCAAGCAAGCAAGATAAGTAAAATCCTCTCTCCCCTCTCCTCCACCGTAAGTATGTATGCATCCCGGACCCGGATTCCCGCTCGTCTTACCTTCCTTTTCTGGAGACGAGGTTTGTGGCGTTTTTGATTTCTGTGGCCGCGCGCCTCCTTCTCCTTCTCCTTTCCCCCCCCCCCCCCCGGTTTGTTTCTTTCTTCATGTTATTTTCCCGTATCCCTTGCTGCGTGGGATCCACTTTTGGGGTAATTTTATTTTTGTGTTTGTTTGGGGGGGGGGGTCTTTCTTTTTTTTTGCGGTTGGGTGGGAGGGAGGTAGCCTGTATTAGTACTCCGTACTTGGTGTCAATTGGATTCAATTTTTATATATATCTCCGGGGGTCTGGGGATTTGGGGGATGGCTGGGCTGGATCATTAGTTGGATCTGGGTCGAGGTCTGGGTCTGGTCTGGGTCTGGGTCTGGGTCCTCGTCTGGATCTGGATCTTTTGGGATGATGGAACGATCTGGGGGTAATTTTTGTACTACATCTTACTGTTTACTGTTGGTTATGACTTATGTGCAGTTGATTACTTCGTACTTTTTATGCTACTATTCAAAAGACTCTAACACAAATGAAAACCAGCGTCTGCTGGATTGTTGATTTCGCATGTACTCTACAAGAAATCTCAACCAATATACTCAACGTAACTTAATCGACATGATTCTCCCGTGTCACACCTTGCTGCCGCGGACAGCCTCGGTGATCATTCTCCTCTCTCCGATTGCCCTTGTGTTTCCTTCGGGCTGCACGTGCCGTTTCATGGAACGATCGTCCCTTACTCCGACTCCTCGATCTCGGCACGACGACGCGCCTCAACCTCCTCCTTCTCCTTCTTCTGCAGGAAGATCAGAGCGTTGATCTTGTCCTTGATCGTGTGCTCAGTGGTCAGGGTACCGGCGATCTGCTCGCGGCCAACCAGGCTGGCAACAATGCTGGCTCCGACAATGAAGGTGAGGACGAAGCGGTACATGCCGTACCAGGCGGGGGCGCGACCGTGGGCGGCAGCACGGGCGTCGTTGTAGTACAGGAAGGTGAAGGCAAGGAACTGGGAGATCAGGGCATACTCAACGGGGAGCAGCAGAGTAGGCCAAGCGACAGCAGGCGCGACGATACCGGCAGCGTAGCGCTTGTAGCCGTACTTGCCACCGTATCCGGCCCACTCAAGACCCCAGTGGACGGCACCGAGGAAGGACAGGATCTATCGTCATGTCTCGTTAGATTGAGGTGTCGCAAAAGAGCAAGATAACATTCTACTCACAACAGCACCATAGCCAACCTGGATGGGCTCGATCATGTGCAGCATCAACTCGGCACTCTGGCCGGAGAAGAGCAGACCATCGCCAGCCATGGCAGCGGCCTTGATCTCCCAGGAGAGGTAGACGGTCTGGAGGGAAGTAGCAAGGTAGGGGATGACACCGGCCATTCCGAGGTAGAGAGCCTCCTTGGGGACGGCCTCCAGGCTGAAGGTGTCCTTGATGACTTTCTACAGATCACGAAAAAAGGATGTTAGCACATAGGATCCTGAGGGTACCACGGAGGGCATTGGCTGCCCCGCAAAAGAGAGATCTAGGGATGTATCAGAAACATACAGCCTCGGTCTTGATGCCAGCCATCATGTCAACATCCTCGCCATCCTGTGGGCCCTGGTCAGCAATTGAATCGTTTGCAGTACGCAATTCGCCCAGGTCATCTCACCTTGGACGACGTGGACGCGTGGCGGACGAGGGCGGTGGTGACGGGCTTGCGAGTAGCCAGAGCGAGGCTGGGAGAAGTGGTCGGGCGAGCGGGATAACGAGCGGAAGAGGTCAAGGGAGCCTTGAAGACATTGTTGGACAGGGCCGAGCGGGCGACCGAGGCATTGGAGCTCGAGATAGCTCTGAGGACAGAGCGGGCAGCGGTAGTTCTGTACAACATTGTCGTCTAGACAGCTAATTTTTTTCCCGATATCCGCGGTTAGCAGTGAAGGCTGGAAAGCTCGGATGCAGTCAATCCCGGGGGTACGCACCCAATTGAGCTGGTGGAAGAAGAAGAAAAGGTGCAAGAGCGGAGATGAGGGTATTCACCCAGAAATTGGTCGAGATTGACTCGTGGGAGTGGAGATGTCAGGCCGGGGAACAGTCGATCCTGGAGACCACGAATGGATGAGGTGATATTGCTGAGGTGCGGTAACGTCGTTCCTCGGGCACACCACAGGCGCCAACCCCGCAGGTGTCATGTGTAATGCCTCAGGCATGACTGGCCCGACTCACCACGCGGCTGACTCAGCCACGAGGGCTGCAGCCCTAGACCACTAAACCGGAACGGGGCGAGGGTCTCTCAGCTCAGGCCATGCCATGGCAGAGGCACCGACGTCACTCAGGGCCATTCTACTGCCTCGCCGTAGCCCGTACCGCGTCACGGCGTTGACTTACGCTGCGCTCTCCCCCTATTATGACTATCATCTTTCGTTTTCTGCTGATGATCATCTCCCCAGGTACCCTCACCTACCTCTCCCCAAGTATCTCCCTCTACTCACTCCTTCACAATTGGGTGACTGGGCCAATCTTGATACCCAACCTCGATTCCCCTCCCTTCACTTTCCCGTCTACCTGACTCCCGCGGGAAGTACGTCAGCTAGCCTTCCACGTCCCTCTTTCGTTTTCTCCGCACTGGTCGGTATACTTCCACTTTCCGGACGCCATATCTTGCACTAGCCGCCCGCAACCGTATCGCGTGCACATTGAGCCAGCCTTCTGCATGGCTCTATTTCCTACACTCTGCGAGTGCAACTAAAGCTCGCGAATTATAGCAAGGTCTTTCCTTCCCTTATGCTTCTACTGCCTCGGCCGCCCCTCTTTTCCTCATCAACTGCCTTCTAACTCTTGGGTTGTTCCAGGCCGGCATCACCGACAATCGTACACAATAATTTCCTCCTCTCTTACGGTCGCAACACAGAAGCCCCCGGCCCGGGTTACGGCCGCATCCCGCAACCATGTTGGAGGGTTTGGTCGCCAACTTGCTCAACCGCTTCCTGGGGATGTACATTAAGAACTTCGATGGCAGACAGCTCAATATTGGTATCTGGTCCGGGGATGTGAAGCTTCACAACTTAGAGCTCCGACGAGAGGCCCTCGATCAATTACGTCTCCCCCTCAACGTTGTGGAAGGACATGTCGGAGAACTCACGCTGTCGATTCCCTGGTCGAACCTGCGAGGGAAACCTGTTAAGGTTGATATCGAAGATGTGTTTCTGCTTGCGGCTCCCAAGGAAGATCAGGACTACGACCCGGAGGAGGAAGACAGGCGGGCGCATGCTTTAAAGATGGAAAAGATCGAAAGCGCCGAAATGCTCAAGGAACGCAACACAGAGGGTATGAGCCAAGAAGAGCAGCGTCGGAACCAAAGTTTCACCCAAAGCATGGTAACGGCCGTTGTCGACAACCTTCAGATCTCCATTAAGAACGTGCATTTTCGCTACGAGGACTCGCTTTCTTCGCCTGACCATCCCTTTGCCGTCGGCGTAACGCTGAAGGAACTCAGCGCGGTCAGTACTGACTCCGAATGGAACCCCACCTTCATTCAGTCGACCTCTGGCACGACACACAAATTGGCCATTCTCGGTGCCCTTGCGATTTACTGGAACACCGATGCAGAACTACTGGGTACGGGTCGAGGTTCAGACATAGGCGCAGAAGCTCAAGGAATTGGCCACGCGGAGTTGATCGACAAGCTAAGGACTGGCATTGACAATGAAGAAAACGTCCAGTTCATGCTCCGTCCAGTCAGCGGACGTGCTGGCCTAGAAATGAATAAGTCGGGCGAGCATGATGCGGCGGCAGTCAAGGCAAGATTGCTGTTTGATGAACTCAGTTTCGTCCTGGATGATCATCAGTACCGGGATGCGCTGATGCTCGTGGACCTTTTCCACTATTTCATCCGCCATCAGGAGTACAGGAAGTTTCAGCCGAAATGCAGACCGAAGGAAGACCCCAGGGCTTGGCTTAGGTTCGCCGGAGAAGCCGTTCTGAGCAAGATCCACGATCGGAATAGGCGTTGGACCTGGGATTACATCAAGGAACGACGTGACGATCGTATCGCTTACATTGACCTATTCAAGAAGAAAAAGCGCGAAGGAACCCTAACTGGTGCCGATGATGAAAGGTTTGAACGCCTGCAGAGAAAGCTCAACTACGAGGATATCCGCTTCTGGAGATCCCTGGCGAGGAATCAGTTACGAAAAGAGAACGTGGGTGTCAAGAAGCCTGCGCAGCAGCAGAGCTGGTCAGAATGGTTCTGGGGCAGCAAGAAGGAGGAGTCTGAGGAGACCACCATGACTGAGGAGCAACGACAGGAGCTTTATAATGCGATTGACTGGGATGAAAAGAAAGCGATTGCGGACAGTGTTGATGTCCCAAGGGACTGGGTGAAGCTACAAGTTAATGCTGGTCTTAGAGCTGGAAGCTTTACGCTGAAACGTGACCCGCATGGAAAAGCGAATGAGGCCATGAAGCTGGTGTTTGATAACTTCCGGGCAAAGGCCTTGCAGCGTCCCGATTCCTTCTTCATTGACCTCAACCTCGGCGGCTTGCGAGTATACGATGGAACAACGGAAGGAACCCTTTATCCACAAATCGTCAAGGTCAAGGATTCTTTGCCGCAACCGAAGAACCGTCTATCCCAGGTTTCAGACAACGAACTGGATGCTGAGGCTAGCGACGATGCCTCTGACGACTATAGAGATGGCTTGTTCCACCTGGAACTGGAGAAAAACCCTCTCGAAAGCGACGCCGATTCGGTTGTAAAGGTCAAGCTAAAGAGTATTGAAGTCATCTACAACCCCGCCTTCATTGTTGAGATTTTCAAATTCTTCGAGCCTCCGGAGAGACATATGGAATCGATTGGCGCCCTCCTGGACACAGCAGGTGCTACCGTAGAGGGCATTCGGCAGCAGACCCGAGCGGGCTTGGAGTTTGCCTTGCAGGAGCACAAGAAGGTTGACGCACAGTTTGATATCCATGCACCTCTGATAATTGTCCCGGAGAGTATCACGCAAGAGAGCTCCCTCTGCCTGATTCTCGATGCTGGTCACATTAGTGTCAATAGCGAACTCGTGGATCGGCAGACAATGAGAGACCTTCAATCGAAGCAGAAGCGACAGTATGAGGAGGGTGACTATAAAGAGCTCGAGCACCTTCTCTATGACAGGTTCTTAATCAAACTCGACTCTACACAGGTTCTTATTGGCCCTGGCGTTGATACCACCAAGTCGCAGCTCAGTACAGATGTCGAAACCCGGAACCTACACATCATTGATCGCATCAATGTGGATTTTGTCCTGGAGATGTGTATTGTCCCAAAGGTCACTGAGCTCACTCGAACTCGCATTTCTGGTCACCTCCCAGAGCTACATGCCTCCATGTCCGACACTAAGTACAAGGGTCTCATGAAACTGATCGATATTGCAATTCCCAGCTTCGATGACAGTGACGAGTCGAACAGCGTCGAGGAAAAGACGAAGGAAACGCCTGCGTCTGGCAATAGAGCAAGGTCGTCCTCCTTCCAACCGTCAAGTCTCAGAGAGCTTCCTGCTGTTGACGAAGATTCCGATGATGAGTCCGATGATGAAAGAAGGAGGAAGAGCATTGACAAGCCAACCAACATACATCGTCGGGACTTTGAATTCAAGTTCACTGTTGGCCGGCTTCGCGGCTCGTTGTCTCGCTCTGATCCGAGGGATCCACTACGTGACCATCTGCTTGTGGAATTGGTTGCGGAGGGGTTTGCCCTGGACTTCTACATGCGGCCCTTTGACATGGTTGCAGAAGTGGTCCTGAAGTCCTTGAGTGTCGATGATTACATCGAAGAGAATCCCGTCCCGGAATTTAAGAGGATTCTGTCGTCTAAGGGATTCGATGCTGACGAGGAAAAGGACCTGTTCCATCTCAAGTTTGTTCGAGTAAAGCCAGAGTCTCCTGAGTTCCATTCCACATACGAAGGTGTAGCGATGAACCTTGATATGTCGGTTTCGACTATAAATCTCGTCGTCACTAGGAAGACACTCTTGACACTCTTAGATTTCGTCCTGCTCACATTTACGAATCCAGATCAGCCAAGCAATCAGATCTCTGAGTCGAGTGAAGCGGCTCAGGACATCCCTACTGTTCAGGAACAGCCGGAGCAAAATGGAAAAATCCGTATCAAAGCTGACATGAAGAGTATAGCTCTTATTCTCAACAACGATGGCGTTAGGCTAGCTACGCTGAGCCTCCACACCGCCGACGTGGGCATCTCGCTCGTAGGCCGTACAATGCTGATACAGTCACGAATTGGAAGCTTGACCTTGATTGACGACGTCAACACGGGTGCTTCAGAGACCTCTGACCTTCGGAGACTCTTGACCATCGAAGGCGAGAATTTTGCGGATTTCAAGTATGAAACCTTCGATCCCGAGAGTGCAGAGTACCCGGGATATGATTCGGAAGTCTTCCTCCGGTCGGGCTCAATGAAGATCAATTTCTTGGAAGAGCCATATCGCAAGATCATCAATTTCCTGGTCAAGTTTGGCAAGATGCAGGCTATCTTCAACGCCGCACGGCAGGCTGCAGCGAACCAGGCTAACCAGCTCCAAGAAAACGCCTCCCGAATGCGGTTTGATGTTATGGTTATGACTCCTATTTTGGTCTTCCCAGGTGCCATCAGAGAAGACCTTCCCCATGACACAGTGACTGCTCACCTCGGTGAGATTTACGCTAAGAATACATTCGTCCCCCTTGATGAAAATCCCGATAGCCCTGCTGTCAATCTGATCTCCTCCGGAATCCGCAACATCCGCCTGACTTCAAAGTTCCACTATGATGAGGACACTGTAGAGGAGCTAGAGATGATACAGAAAGTCAACCTTGATTTCAGTATATGTTATCTCGAGCATCAGCAAGACAATCCACGCCCGGACATGGAAATTGAGGGATCATTGTCTCCCATCAACCTTCGCATATCACAGAAACAGCTGAAGTTCTTGCTTAATCTTTCCAAACGGGTCCCCAGCGCTTTCGCGACTGATGCTGAACAGCAAGAGTTAGAGGCCATGGAATCACTTCCGTCATCGGTGACAGATCCTTCAAGGGAGGCTGGGTCTCGGGCCTTGCAGCCTAGGCAAGCTCAAGAAACCACATCGCCGGAAAGTCCTAACGACGAAACCTGGGTCCGTCTTGACATGATCTTCAAGGTGGATAGCGTGGGACTGGAGCTCATTCTTGCGGACGACGATGCGCCCGTTGGTAGCTTGGAGGACTCCAGTCTGTCTAAGTTCTCACTGAATGACACACGGGTCAAGTTGCGCATGCTGACAGATGGCTCTTTGGAATCTGAACTCCTAATCCACTCGCTCTCCATTCGCGACAGCCGCAACAAGGATACAAACAAGTTCCGAAAGATTATGTCGTTGATCAATAACGATGTCAAGCAACAGTTCATGGCCAGCGTCTCCATGTCTCCAGGGCCAAAGAAGCATCTCATAGCAATGCTGACCATCGATAGCCCGCGCATTATACTTGCTCTGGACTACTTATCGGCTCTACAATCTTTTACCAACGCGGCTTTCGCTACGGAAGAGCCAGTGGTCGAAGAAGATGGTGACGAGTCGCCTGATGAATCAGAGCCAAGAACTAGCACTGCCGACAGCATTGACGAGTCTACAACGACACCTCCAAGCGGGGTCGATACAGCTGCCACTGCCGCCAGCGGTCAGATGACTATGTCCTTTAGAGTGAATCTTGTCGATGCTCAAGTGATAACCATCGCGAATCCCGCCATCACGCATACTGAGGCCATCGTTCTTGGAACGAAACAGATGTTATTCTCTCATCAAAATGTCTCCACGCTGCAGATTAGCAAGGTGGGAATGTTCCTGTGCCGCATGGACAAGTTTGAGACAAGCAGGCTTCGTATTCTGGATGACTTCACATTGGAGTTATCTGTGGACAGTCGCCCACAGGAAAGGGGGTCATCATTGACTTCCATTAACGTCCACATAGAGCCACTGGTTCTGCGTCTTTCTCTTCGCGACATATTGATGGCAATCCAGATCGTTAATAAGGCATCCGAAATGAGAGCCCAGGGATCCCAGTCGGTTGAAAGCGACGAGCCGAAGAAGTTAACGGATGTCAAAAGTACAAAATCTTCCAGAAGACGATCGAGCGCCAGGCCACCATCAACGGCGGTGGCCTCAAGGTCTCAGAGACACTCGGGTGCCGCACCCGATAGCGCAGGCCGGGAGCTTGTATCGCAACAGTCCGCCGTGCTGAAGCGGGAGGAGCTGACTGCTCAGGTTGATGGCGTTAGAGTGATCCTCATAGGCGACCTCCACGACCTCCCGCTGCTAGATTGGAGCGTCAAGAAATTCAACGTGGATGTTCGAGACTGGTCATCAACGCTGCATGCCGATACCAACTTCGATACTTTCGTCAATGTGTACAACTTCTCCAAGTCGGCCTGGGAGCCCCTTATAGAGCCCTGGCAGCTAGGGTTCCACGTGGCGAGGGAGACCGCGCCGGAGCTACTTTCTATAGATGCCTACTCTCACAAGACGATGGAGCTTACGGTTACTTCGGCAACAATTGCATTGGCATCCAAGTCTTTCCAGTTCTTATCGACGGACGAAGACGTTCTCTCCAAACCGAGGGGTGCTGATGCGCCCTATCGCATCCGCAATCATACCGGTTTCGACCTGCATGTTTGGGCTGATGTCAGTGCGGAGGAAGAGGGTCCCGCTGCTAGACTGGCCGATGGTGAAGAGTATCCATGGAGATTTGAGGACTCCATTGCTATGCGTGAGACGCTTGCACCAGAAGGCCATGCAGGGCTTGTTGGGGTTAAGCTTGAAGGGAGTGGTTTTGAAAGTGTAAGCCGCATCCCCGTTGTTCGGGAAGGCGAGATTCTGTACGGATTGAAGCCTAAGAAGGACGGCATTCTTCACCAACTGCTTGTGGAGGTGAAGTTGGGTGCCGACAATGTCAAGTATATCACCTTCCGCTCACCACTGGTCGTCGAGAACAGCACCCAAATACCTGTGGAGCTGGGCGTGTTCAACCCTAATGATGGCCACCTGCTGAAAATCGAGAAGATTCTTCCTGGTGATTCCCGACCTGCACCTGTTGGGGCGGCATACATGCACTCGCTTGTTATTCGTCCTGATCAGGGGTTCGGCTATGATTGGTCTCGCGAGCAATTGCACTGGAAAGACCTCATGCGTCGGCCAACTCGGACAATCAAGTGCATAAGTGAAAGCGGACAACAAGCTCCTCCTTTCTATTTCCAAATGCATGCTACCTTCAACGCCCGAGAGAAATTGACCAGTGTCTATCCTTACATGCGGGTCCGCATCTTCGCTCCAGTTGAGATACAGAATCTTCTGCCTTACGACTTCAAGTATCGCATCTATGACAAGAACACAAAGAAGGACTGGACGAACTTCCTACGCAAAGGTGGAGTCAGCCCCGTCCACGTTGTTGAGCTATCTCACCTCCTGCTCCTCAGCGTCGACTTGGAGGACACCGTTTTTAAGCAGAGCGACTTCGCGATCATCAATGGCAATTCTCAAGACTACAGAAGAGAGCATGTGCTTTCATTGAAGGATGAGCGAGGCATCCAGCTTAGATTGAAGCTTCATTACTTCAACGTGCCCGACAGCGGTGGAGCCTTCAAAATCTCCGTCTACAGCCCTTACCTTGTTTTGAATAAGACAGGCCTCCCTATGGAAATCCAAAGCAAAGCCTTCTTGCAGTCGGCCCGATCGGCGGCTGGCCAGGGACTGATGGCTGATCCGAGACACGGTGGACGGGCGCTGCCATACATGTACTCCTACCCAACGGATGATCAAAAAAACCGGTCTATGTTGAGAATCGGGGACTCTGCTTGGAGCAAGCCTCAGAGTTTTGAAGCCATCGGAAGCACATTCGAGGTTGTTCTGTCTGACAGGAATGGTAGATCCGAGTTCCATTCTGGAGTGTCTGTTGCTGAAGGCGAAGGCAAATACAAACTGACCAAGGTTGTGACCATCGCGCCGCGTTTCGTCTTGAAGAACAAGCTCAACGAGGACATCTTGGTCCGGGAACCGGGCTCCTCGAATGTTCAACAGATCAAGGGCGGTGACTTGATACCTTTGCATTTCTTACGCCAAGTCGCGGAAAAGCAGCTCTGTCTCTGCTTCCCGGGCGTGAACAACCAATGGTCGTCACCCTTCAACATCGCTGATATTGGAACCGTGCATGTTAAGCTCGCCAAGGCAAACCAACGCCAAAGGCTTATCAAAGTGGATGTTATCATGGAAGGTGCAACCTTGTTCATTCACTTCAGTTTCGAGCCTCGCCACTGGCCATTCTCCATGCGAAACGAGAGTGACATGGAGTACATCTTCTATCAAGCTGTGAGTATGCTATCTTTACCTCGAACACTGGATTACTAAACAAGCCTTAGAACCCGAACCTGGAAGATGATGAAGAAGACAGGTCAAATGCCTGGCGACCCATTCGCTACCGTCTTCCTCCTCGCAGCATTATGCCATATGCTTGGGACTATCCTGCTACGAAGAACAAATCTCTTGTACTGACATGCAAAGGAAAGGAGAGGCACATCAAGCTTGCTGAGATTGGAAATTTGATACCAATGAGGATCCCCCCAACTCAGTACGGGGAATCACAGAAGATCATTGATATCAACATTGTTGCAGATGGGCCAACCCAGACTCTAGTCCTGTCGAACTTTAAGGCCTCCAAGAGCATTTACAAGCAGAAAGGGCAAGGACAGGCATCCCAAAGCAGCTTGAGTACTGGCTTCGAGGTCAAAGAACTGGATTCAGATGTCAACTTCAAAGCCCAGCTTCGGCTTGGAGGCATTGGCATTTCTTTGATCAACCAGAACTTAAAGGAGCTGCTCTACCTAACCTTCCGCGATATTGAGATCAAGTTTAGGGAGTCGAGGGTCTACCAGACTTTGAACACTACGATCAAGTGGATTCAAATCGATAACCAGCTCTACGGGGGTATTTTCCCGATCTTGCTCTATCCTAGTGTTGTTCCAAAGACTGGAAAAGAAATGGAGGCGCACCCTATTTTCCATGCCATGGTCACGCGGGTTAAGGACGACTCTTATGGTGTCCTATATATTAAGTATGCCACTGTGCTTCTACAGCAGATGACGCTGGAGCTTGACGAAGATTTCATTGTCGCAATGCTGGACTTTGTCAAGGTACCCGGTGCTTCATGGTCTGAGGAGCACGAAGGGAAGCTCTGCGATGAAGACTTGAACATTCCAGAGCCGCAGAATGAAGGCGTTACGCAAGATGTCTATTTCGAGCTCCTTCATCTGCAACCCATGCAGCTGGATATCTCTTTCATGCGCACCGAGCGTGTAAACGCCGATGATGCTCTACAACCGTCCAACCCTCTGATGTTCTTTGTTCATGTCATGACAATGTCGATGGGCAATGTCAACGACGCCCCTGTTCGTCTGAACGCCCTAATGCTAGAGAATGCTCGAGTCTCATTTGGAGTGCTTGCCAGCAACATTCAGAGGCACTACACGCAAGAATTTCTTCGCCAAGTGCATGTTGTTCTCGGTTCAGCGGATTTCCTGGGCAATCCTGTTGGGTTATTCAACAACGTTAGCTCTGGTGTGGCTGCAATTTTCTACGAGCCATATCAGGGATTAGTGATGACCGACAGACCTCAGGAGCTGGGCTACGGTATTGCAAAGGGCGCTACGAGCTTTGTGAAGAAGTCTGTCTTTGGTTTCTCTGACAGTATGGCCAAGCTTACTGGAAGTATGTCCAAAGGTCTTGCTGCTGCTACCCTTGACAAAGAATTCCAAGATCAGCGACGAATGTCAAAATCGCGGAACCGACCAAAACACGCCTTATATGGCATCACTGCGGGTGGAAATGCATTCGCGACCAGTCTAGCAAGCGGTATTGGAGGACTTGCTCGTCATCCACTGCAGGGTGCCGAAAAGGAAGGCATACAAGGGTTCTTCAAGGGCGTGGGAAAGGGTGTCCTGGGTTTAGCCACCAAGCCCGCGATAGGTGCCTTCGATCTTGCCTCAAGTGAGTTATTGACTAGATTTCCGATAGGTACGCAGTTACTGACTCCAAAAAAGACTTGGCCGAGGGCGTACGAAACACCACTACCGTTTTTGATGCCGAGGGACTCGACCGTGTTCGCCTCACCCGTTTCATTGCCACTGATGGCATTGTGCGGCCCTACTCACAGCGCGAAGCATTGGGTCAGTTCTGGTTGAAGACGTCCGATGACGGGAAATACTTCAACGAGGATTACATCGCACACCTGGAGCTTCCGGGCCGAGACATGCTGGTCATGTTGACATACGATCGGATCATCCTCGTGCGCACCAAGAAGCTCCGCACCGAATGGGACATGCGACTAACGGACATCCAAACCATTTCCAAGGAGCGCACGGGCATGAGCATCACACTCAAGGGTGGTGCCAATGGCCCCTTCATCCCGGTCCAGGATGAAAGCTCCAGGAACTGGCTGTACCGGCAGATAGCCATTGGTAAGTGGAATCATGCAGTCATTGGATTGCCCAGTCATGATGTTAACCTTTTCATAGCTGTCAACGCCTTCAACGAGAAGTACAACTCTCGCAACTAAGAACATTTTGTTTCTCTTAACGATGTTATGTCGGCGGGTGGTTGCTTGAATTTTCCCTAGCAAGGTTGACTAACAACCGGTATGACATGAAGGGTGGTAAAAAGCAAAGATTGAAACGATGACGCACTACACATTTTATTGCCCTTCTTTTTCTTCTCCTGCCATGGCCCATTAAGCGAGTAACTATCTCTTCCCGCTCCTTGATTCTCCTGATGTTGTTTGTTAGTGTACATACATTATCTGGTCCGCCACCCAGTGGTCTCTTAATGTTTCTAATTAATCCTCTCCGCAATCCCTCACACCAAAATATTTTCGTATTAGTCTTCCACTCTGTCAATCTATGCTGTTCACTACTACGCGCTCATAAGCGCATCTGGACTTCCACCCAGGAATAACTGAAGGGGCGAGCCCATCCCGTCACGTGATATATAACAAAGAAGCTTTTAATATAATACAGTAGTGCCAGGTGATGTTATCATCACTAGAATAGACATCGTTATGACTTAGTCGATCCTATTCCGATCATTTCTGTAAAAATCGTCGGGTCATCACGAGACCAATGAATGAAACTACTACTAGTAGATATACCAAACTACTAGATGGTAGTTCTTATATACATTTAACCAACCTAGTCAGAAGCCCCACAACCCAAATAATTTATTAGTACTACTACTACGCTTCTAAAGATGAAAGACCGCTAAGAGTGAATAGTACTACGTCATTAGAGTAATTGTACTTAAGTTATAAGTCTGTAAAAGTTCCCAGTTACTGACGAGTACACTATCCTAATGAACCGCTGAATTTTCACAGCCCTCAGCCACGGGCTGTAGTGCATAAGTAGTAAGTACTTAAATGGTCATCTTAACGGGGAGTGATATGAAAATCAGACTCCATTTGAATATGCCTATGATGTTACTTGCAGGTTAATCGAGCTCGATGCACGCTATATGTACGTATGTACACAACCACAATATAACACAATACAATACAATACAGCCAAATTCACCTGTATGCTTCCTGACCCTGTTCAGTCTTTCAACTCATGACTCGGATTAGAGATAATGGAAGAAGTAAATGGAAAAAAAAAAAAAAAAAAAAAAAAAAAAAAAAAAAAAAAACCAAGGATAAAGAATACAAGGACAAGAAACAGAATCGAAAAGGATAATAGAAGGAAGCAGTGAGAAAGAAAATGGAAGTAGAATGGTCCGAGATGCATAGCAAAAAAAGATGGCTCGAACATGCTTGAGATCATGATCAAGTGACCATTAAAAGATGACTCAATGGGTTAGAAGAGGGTACTTAGACTAGGTTCTTTCTTCTTGATATGGTTGACGCATGATGACGAGACAAAGCAAGGAGGGGAGTGAAGATCAAAAAATTCCTATGATATTGTAGCTGGAAAAGCAATCATCGTTAAATAAGAAAATAAAAAGCGGCTCATTTCTGGACAGAGCGTCCACTTGAAACAGAAGGCGGGCTCAGCCTGGTCGTTTGTAGGGCTTCAGGCAACTGGAGTGGCGGCGGCGCTGCTGGTGGGACCGGCTCCAGCTTGTCGAGCTTCTCACCCCGCAGAACCTTCTCCATCTCCTCCTTTGTCAGTGTCTCATATTCGATCAGAGCCTTGGTCAAGGTCTCCAACTCGTGCCGCTTCTCGGTCAGGATGTTGGTAGCGCGGACCCAGCCCTCTTCAACAAGACGCCGGACTTCAGATTCTATCTCCTGCTTGGTTTCTGACGACAGGCTGTCATAGTTGGTTGACAGGTCAACGTTTCCGAGCTTCTTGGAGTAACCGAAACGGGTGATCAAGGTGAAGGCGGTTTCGGTGGCTTGTTGAATGTCCTATGGCTCGTTAGTGATCATGTCAAATAGAACATACTGCATATGACTTACCGCTGAGATACCACTAGTGACTTTGTCGGGACCGAAAACAAGCTCTTCAGCGGCCTTGCCGCCCATAGAAACGTCGATGTCCGAAAGGTACTCAGTGTAGTTCCTCGACACCATGTCCATCTCTGGCAGGAAGTGCGTGACACCAAGGGCCATGCCGCGAGGGACAATGGTAATCTTGTATAACGGGGTAGACGAAGGAGAGAAGTAAGCAACCAGAGCGTGCCCAGCCTCGTGGTATGCAGTGAGGAGTTTGTCCTTGTCCTGAATGATACGGCTGCGAGCCTCAGCACCCATCATGATCTTGTCCTTAGCCCAGTCAAAGTCCTTCGGTCCAACCTTGGTTGACTTGTTTCGGCTGGCGTAAATGGCAGCCTGGTTAACAAGGTTTTCCAAGTCAGCACCAGAGAAACCAGGAGTACCACGAGCGATAACGCCAACGTCGACATCCATGCTGATCTGGACTTCCTTCATGTGGTGTCTGAGAATGTCCATACGACCACGGACGTCGGGTAGGCCAACAGTCACCTTGCGGTCGAAACGACCGGGACGCGTCAGAGCCTTGTCCAGGAGTTGAGGGTAGTTGGTTGCAGCAATAATGATCACTCCGCTGCTTTGCGAGAAGCCGTCGAGTTCAGTGAGCAGTTGGTTCAGGGTTTGCTTCACATAAGCTGCATCCCTCTCGTTCCTCTTCGCACCAATAGCATCCAATTCGTCAATGAAGATAATGGCAGGCGACTTGCTCCGGGCCTGAGTGAACAGTTCACGAACACGTTTGGCACCAACACCCACGTAGACCTCATCGAATTCCGAGCCGGACATGTAGAAGAAAGGAACGCCAGCCTCTCCTGCAACAGCGCGAGCGAGCAAAGTCTTTCCGGTACCAGGAGGACCAACCAGGAGAACACCCTTAGGCAGCTTGCCACCAAGCGAGGAGAATCGGTCGGGGTTGGTCAAGAATTCAACAAGTTCCTGGAGCTCCTCCTTGGCTTCATCGCAGCCATGGACATCACTGAAACGGACGGTTTGTTGCTGAGGCTGAGCTTCGCTGTTCTGAGGACCTCTGATATTCTTCAGGGCGCCAGTCGTTTCAACCAAGATCGTGATCATAACCAGAGACAGATAGGCGAAGAAAGCGAAGTAGAACAGGAACTTAACCCATCTAAAGACGGCGCTCCCGGTCGACTCCTCCACAACCACGTGCAGAGGATCTTCTTTGCCTCCACTGCCGGTTTGCTTGACTGCTGATCCGTATTGTGTCGATGACCCGAACTGCCCACCGTGGAATTGAGTCGCGACGGCCTGACCAATGGCTTGCAGCCGCTCAGGGCTGACGGCCTGGCCGGACGCCGAAACCGCTACCGCAGGATCCGCTCCACCGACGCGCTGCAAGGCTTTCATATAGATTTCGTCCGTAGTCGCATTCGTGGCAAAATGACCGCTTCTGTACCGTTCAACAACAATCGCAGGGAGATTCGCACGGAGGAGAGCCTGATAGAAAGCGTTCTGAGCATTTGCGCTGCTAGCGTTGTTGTTCGCAGTTTTCTCCTTCTGCGCCAGCAGATTTTGAGAGGGACCACCAAACAAGAAACGTTGCTGCTGTAACCGTGAGAGACCTTCCACCTTGGGACCGGGGCGAAGACGATTTAGAGGCATGGATAACGTGGAGTAAGAACGAGCAGTAGGCGAAGCAAAATGGCGAGTGGCAAGAGAAGGCGAAGTCCACATTGTGGGTTCTAAAGATTAAGAGTCAGTCAGCACAACGTCTCAGAAATCTTCCACGGGGCGAGAATGGATAAAAGTACCATTGAACAAGGACCGAGCCCATCCGCTTTGGACAGGCTTGCCGAAGATGCTTGCCTTCAAAGCTTCGGAGGACACAGAAGCCAGGCATTCCGGCAAGGAGACAGTGCTCACGCCCTACGCGTGTATTAGTACATTTCGCACCACTATTCGACCAGCCGGCGAAGGAAGACATACGGTGGAGGTCGCTTCCGCAGCGGCGCGTTGCGAGGGCCGAGGGGCGGCATATCCGGGACGAGAGGTGTATTCGACGTTGTTTCGGGGTGCATTCAACAGCTTTGACATTGAAGGCCAGAGATCCGAGGTCACGGCCGCAAGACTCTATCGCGCGAGTCAACCGTCAGCGGGATTAATCCGCTGATGTAGGTAGAAGGACTTACCGGCCTGGGGATCGGGACTTGGAAGGCCATGGTTGTCCGAACTAGAGCGGCGCTTGGCCGCGACGTTGATAATAGTAACCCTTTGGCGAGATAGAGGGAGGGAAAGGAACAGTGATGGTAATGATAAGATCAATCCTTAGTCGTGATAGATGCCATCCCCGACCACAACCAGACGACAGTTTGATGGAGGGAGGGAAGAGGAGAGAGGCCAAACCAATGACGATGCCTGGCTGGTCGTTGCGGCGGCGAAATTCGTCGGCCGACCCGGTGCTGGGCGGCCGCTGTCGCCCCCCGTAGCCGCTCGCTGCTGTGCCTCAGGCACGCGCCGCGGATTCCACGCCGTTCCCCGACTTTCCCCGCCCAAATCGATGCTTTCTAGAAGGCAGCACCACCACCATCATCACCATCGCCGCCATCGGGACTTCCTCAATCCGCGGGGTCGATGCGGTCATATCAGGCTTACATGCGCTATGACTTTCTCGATCGTACTTTTGCAATGACGACTCCCCGTCCACTTACCATACTGTATTCGCTGTACCGTACAATATGAGTCGCTGCCTGTCTACAACCCGTGGTTCAGATCGGACACCGATGACTAGAACATCATAGACCTCAATTGCAAAGAGGCCCGGCCTTCTTTGTTCCAGGCCATTTAACTGGCCACATGTGCCAGGTGTGTTCGCAACACAGCTGCGGTTCGACACCTCAATGCGCCTTCCCTCTTGGCGTTTCTGCATCGAAGCTCCATCCTTGACCTCCAAGGATATAGACGGCCCTCCCCGCAACGAGCGCTGCAGCGGGTTTGCCTCGAAGAGGACGACATACAGTACTTGGATAATATGCTCCGTGGCCTGATCCCTGTGTTTTGACTCCGATGATGTCCAAAAAAGTCATTTTTCTCATGGGCGCGCCCACGTCGCGGAGCCTCCAGTGGGATGAAGAGGAGTTGCTCGACGCACCGATATCTCCATTCCATAGCTTGGACACGCAAGCTGGAAACCATTGGCCTTTTCCAGATACCCAGTCCGTGAAATGGAGGTTACTTCAGGATTTGCGCGCAACAGAATTCCTCCCTGAAATCTACGAGTGGGAACCGGGTCGAGATGCTCGTTTCTTTACCACGCGGGACCTTGCAATCTCCAATGGGGTGTCGAGAATGGCCTCGGAGAGTTCAGCGCTCTCTCAGTTCTATAACCATTCGTTTACCGTTCATGAAACCTCCGAAATCTCGACCCCGGGGTTTCACTCTGGGGATTCCATGCAAGGCAGCGGTGGATGGGCCGACAGCTTTGGGACCTCTTTTGCGACAACCAGCGAGAAAGACGGCCTGGCCCCAGGGTTACCGATTCACGGGCCTCTTACCGATCTCCGGGATATTCCCAATGTCGCATACCTGAAATCCATCGTGCCGCAGACGATGACGGTGAATCTGATTGTGGCGATTATCGCCGTCCACCCTCCACGCCGGGTTGTAACACGGCAGTGGCGGCAAGAACTGGACCTGGTTGAGGTGGTGGTGGGGGATGATACAAGAAGTGGGTTTGGGGTTACGTTCTGGCTCCCTCCTGCGAATCATGCGATCACCACCGGGGACGGTGACGACGAAGGCCTCGGAGACGCACTGGGCAAGTCGCTGGCGACGCTGCGTCCACGGGACATTGTTCTGATGCGGATGGTAGGACTGAGCTCTTTCCGGGAACGGGTGTACGGCCAGAGTCTTCGGAAGGGGATCACGAAGGTCGACCTGCTGTACCGCCAGCGGGTCGACGTAACCGATGCAGGCGGGCTTTACAGCGCAACGCGACTCCGGGATATTCAGCAGGACCCTGCAGCCAAGAGGGACGAAGATCTGCCGCTGGTGAAGGTGAGCAAGGTGCGCGAGTGGATCAGGAGATTTGCGCCGGATACCGCAGGCGGTGACGGGGGTCGGGGGCCTCTCACACGTGGCCGGGCTGGGAAGGGCAATCCACTGCCCCCGGACACACAGGAGTGAGGTCGTGGTTTATATATAGCAGCAGTACGGAGTAAGGCATGACTATTTACATCTGGTATTCCCTATTTTAACTTCAGCACTTGCAGTCCGGAGGTGCTCTTGAAACCTGCCACAAGCCTTTGCCTGTGACCGGGCTGCTGGGGACACCAGGAAAGGGCGGCAGGAAGAAAATTTGTTGATCAGGAGACACCGAGGGAATTTGATGCTTATCCCTCCTGCATAAACTAAAGGTAACGGGCTAAGGTAGGTACTACGTCGTGCTAAGGAGGGGATGCAACCCGACAGTTGAACGCCATCGGTGGCCAAGTATGAGGCCAACCTCCTATTGGATCTCTGCCGGTTGTGACCGGGGGGCGGTCGTACTTTTGAAGATGGATGTTGTGCATTATTCTCGGCAGTCTCGACAATAGGAATGGTATATCTATGGAATCTGGACATATATAGGACTCTGCTATGCACATGTGCACATCCTTATGATAATCTGCCTCCCCTCCCGGACCCAAGAAGTCTGGCAGCATCGCACTGTAATTAAGATGAAGACTACATTATGGGCCTGTAATTCAGGGGTGTTGCCCCACGGTGCACCTGATCTCGCCGTAGTGATTAGCTGGTTCTAGGCCGTACGATACAAACTATTCCCTTACCGGCAGAGAATTTCCAGCTGTGGCGCGGCCGCAAACGTGCATTTCCCCCCATCGGCGATGCTGAGTGGTCCTGGCCCGGTGTTCCTGGTGGTCCCCTCCATCTCCTGCTACTCCTCCCTCACAAGGCTGTCATGGCCCTCGCAACGTTCAGGGGGGTCGGGGGGGGGGTCTCGGGTCTCTGGAGATTCCTCCTGCTCGTACGTATGGGCGGGCATAGTTACCGGCCCGTACATACACAGCCATTACGGCCCGCTCTCCCCGAATCAATCGCAACGCCAGGTGGTCTCCTCTCTCCTCTTTCTGCCTCTGGCTGCCTCTGCCTACGCGCTACTCGCTACTCTCACTCGCTCTCGCTCTCTCTTATAATAATTAAATCCTACCGTCATTTTCCTCCTTTCCTTTCTCCTCTCCGTCTGAGACCATCCCAATCAATCCATCCTATCGATCAATCTAATCTCTCCAACATCCCCTTCGGATCGTTGGACCTTCTCCATCTTCTATACATTCTCTCCACCATCCCCTCTGCGGGCTTTTGTTCCACCTGGCCATCTCTTGCTCCCGTCACTCGTTTGGAGCAAGCCTCCCCTCCCGATCGCTACTCTTCCCCTTAATTAATCCCACCTCACAGCAACCATGAAGGGTATGTGCGAATCTATTCGATTTCACTCTCCTTTCCGTCTGGCTGACCGGTGACAGCCCTCATTCTCGTTGGCGGTTTCGGTACCCGTCTGCGTCCTTTGGTGAGTGAACCCCCGCCGACGATCGTGACGTCGAACATACCAGTCGATTCCGATCAGATCGTGGGAAGCTTAAGCTAATCGGTGCAATGTCCTTTAGACCCTGACCCTCCCTAAGCCTTTGGTCGAATTCGCCAACCGGCCCATGATCTTGCACCAGGTCGAGAGCTTGGCTGCTGCTGGTGTCACAGATATTGTTCTGGCCGTCAACTACCGCCCGGATGTGATGGTCTCGACTTTGAAGAAGGTACAATTGCCCTGGCTGCATCTGGTCTAGCTGAATACTCACCATCGCCCCACTCATAGTATGAAGAGATCTACAATGTGAGAATCGAATTCTCCGTTGAATCCGAACCCCTCGGCACGGCTGGTCCTCTGAAGCTGGCGGAGAAGATTCTGGGCAAGGACGACACCCCGTTTTTCGTTCTGAACTCCGACATCATCTGCGACTACCCCTTCAAGGAGCTGGCCGAGTTCCACAAGAGCCACGGTAGCGAGGGTACCATTGTGGTCACCAAGGTCGACGAGCCCTCCAAGTACGGTGTTGTCGTCCACAAGCCCAACCACCCGTCGCGCATTGACCGCTTCGTCGAGAAGCCCGTCGAGTTCGTCGGCAACCGTATCAACGCGGGTATCTACATCCTGAACCCCAGCGTGTTGAACCGGATCGAGCTGCGCCCCACCTCCATCGAGCAGGAGACATTCCCCGCCATTTGCAAGGATGGTCAGCTGCACTCCTTCGACCTGGAGGGCTTCTGGATGGACGTTGGTCAGCCCAAGGATTTCCTGAGCGGTACCTGTCTTTACCTCACTTCCCTCGCCAAGCGCAACTCGAAGCTGCTCGCCCCCAACAGCGAGCCTTACGTGTACGGTGGAAATGTCATGGTCGATCCCTCGGCCAAGATTGGCAAGAACTGCCGCATTGGCCCCAATGTCGTGATCGGACCCAATGTGGTCGTTGGAGATGGTGTCCGTCTGCAGCGCTGTGTCCTGATGGAGAACAGCAAGGTCAAGGACCACGCGTGGGTCAAGTCGACCATCGTTGGATGGAACAGCTCCGTGGGCCGCTGGGCTCGCTTGGAGAACGTTACGGTGCTGGGTGACGATGTCACCATCGCCGACGAAGTCTATGTTAACGGTGGTTCTATCTTGCCTCACAAGAGCATCAAGCAGAACGTTGATGGTGAGTTGATGCGCTCAAATCTTCCTGCGAATATCGCTAATTCTTGTCTAGTTCCTGCTATCATCATGTAACCCCCTCACGTCGACATGCCCTTACACCTCGATATAAACCGCCTATACCTTCGAAACCGCGCAGATGCATAGAAACCGGAGTTGATGGTCCTTGTTGCCTTCGAGCAGAGAACCCCCAGGGTTCTGGACACGACCACGGGACTGTGCTTGGATACGTTGCGGTTTCCACTCTGAACATCTCCCTTCTCGCACCCGTCCTTACTTTCGTCTTGTGCTCGTCTGTGTCCGCATGCTAGAGGCCTTGATGGTAGAAGCGTGTCTGATTCGGGTCACCTTAACCCTTATAATCCTTCCGTGCTGAGTTGCTGCCGACCAGTCGTTTGATCTTTACTACCGTTTCTTGTGCACCGTTTTTTTTTCGACGTACTCGTCATTTTGTCGCGAGGCTTTTTCTTTCCCTACATCTTGTTTCCCCGGAGATGGTGAGCACATGGACTAATACTCTATCTGATTTTAATGACGTATGTGGACATGGGTTAGGAATGTAAATACGGGAGGCAGGCAGAAAAAGAATACAATCAATCTTACACATTATCTATATCTAAATTATATATCCCGTATATGCTACCTCTATGCAATCGCCCCAATAAGACCATACACTCAAACATTAACCCCCTTCTCCCTCTCCTCCCTCTCCAATATCTCCTCCCACTGCACCCTCAACTCCTCCATCTGCCTCCAACACTTGCGCCCCAACTCCTCAAACTCCATCTTCTCCTCCACCGTCAAATCCCTCATCCCGCGCTTCCTCCTCCTCAACCGATCCTCCTCCACCACGGCTTCCCCAACCACCCCCCCATGTCCCCATCCCTCCACCTCGGTCGAAACCGCCTGATCCCTTCCCCACCGATCACACGACGACCCCCACTTCACCCTTCCCCCGCCATGACCCCGATACCTCTCCTCCGCGTCATCCAGTTCCTTCTGGCCCGACACAGCCAACCACACCGGCGCACTCGCCCCAGCATACGTTGACAGCGTATGCCACGGCGAACCCAACATCCTCGCCAACCAAAACGCCGCAATCATAGCCCAGAAAAGCGGCAGCGCGAGAGGCAGGATCCCCGTTCCGCAGATCCCAGGGTGAGCGAGGTACGTCTTCGGCTTCATATCATCCTTACCCGTATCCGTACCCATAGAATCAGCACCAGAAGCAGGATCCGAACCAGCCTTGACGGAATAAAACCCCTCCACCCAAGGCCTCGTAGAGGGTAAATCCGCCGTCAGGGCCAAAATATCCGTCAAGGTTTTCGACGACTCATACGCGACTTTCGTCCTCAAGCCTTGCAAATCCTCCACATTAAAATGCTGGATCGTGGCCTCGAGACTCGACATCCAGATGACCCGTCCCGGCTGTTTCGATCGACGCAGCAAGGACATGAGATTGTGCGAGAGCATGTAATGACCAAACACATTCGCACAGAAAATGGCCCCCAGACGAGGCTCGGGATTCGTGGCCGTGGTCTGAGGAGATGTGACCACCCCGGCGGGGGCGATTTTGTGCGTGAACCATGTGACTTGGTGGACGAGGTCGGTGAGGACGCCGAAGATGGCGGAGGGCCAGTCTATGCTGGTCCAGCCGCCGATGCCGGCGTTGAGGATTATACTGTCGAGGTGGGGGAGGGTGGTTGTGAGGCGGCGGGAGAGGGCGCGGATGGAGAGGAGGTTGGAGAGGTCGACGGTTTCTGGGTGGAGGGTTATTTGGTTGGTGGAGGAGGAGGAGGAAGAAGGGGGGAGGTGGGATTGAAGGCGGCGTAGGGTGTCGGTGGCTTTTTGGGAGCTGCGGGTAGTGAAGATTATGGTTAGGTGGTGGGAGGCTGGGTGAGTGAGTGGGAAGTCGGTTATGAAGCGTTTGCAGATGTCGAAGCCCACGCCGCTGGATTGGGTTGGTTTTGTTAGTTTGAGTGCTTGGGGTGGTGGTGATGGTGATGGGGGGATTGCAATTGAGGGACACGTACCTGTTTGCGCCGGTGACCAGGACGTAAAAACCATTCTGCGTGTCGGCCTGCGTGGTATCGGACATGGTGAGGGTCCAATTGTCTGGTTACGGTGGGATTGAATGGGTTCTTGAAGCTGAAGAATGGCTGGATTTGTATAATTGTCCGATAAGGGGTGATTATGTAAGGCGCCATTCTATCAGTGGGATCAGGTGACTGGGATGGATCCAGGAACCGATCGTGGTGAGGTTCATTGTGTCTTTGTGGTGATGGAGGATTGGCATGTCTGGTAGATGGAGATGTTGAGATTGTGTTTAACCAAGACGTGGACATAGTACCTGAAGATTACTTGAGGAGCAGGGGGTAGTCAGCACTAAATACCCGCTCGTATAGATCTGAATAGCTTCATTGCCGGTGCGGTTTACGATCAGGTTACCGACTATCGCATTTTCTTTATAACAAAACGAAACGGTGCTCGGTTTGCAACACAGGTACTACTTTCTTGTCAGTATTCCATACTGATTGTATATCTTCAACACCTACTGTCTAGTGATTCTGGCATGTGCCTACATCTTCCCCCCTACAGCCGTCCCTACCAACAACCCCCCAATATCCCAACCCCATCAGCAGTTCCAGCTACCAGGAAGTAACCTCCCAAGTACCTAATCCTCCTACCCACCTATATCTCTCTCTTACCACAGTCCAAATCCAAACCCAATCCATCCCGCCCACCAACCATGACCCAGTCATACCCCCACCACCTCGTACTCCCTTCACCTGATATATCAAACCATCATGCGGCTCACCACCATCTCAAAATAGCCCAAACCTATCCAACGAGGTGGATAAAGAAGTGACAGCTGGTCTTACGGGGAGATGATTATCTGTGGCGACAGCCGACGGGTATAGTCGGCTGTCTGGCTAGATGCACACAAGTGTCAAAGTCTAAAGAGCGGAGGCGAAAAAAAAAAAAAGAAAGAAAGTAGATGGTGGGTGACGCGTGAGTAAAGTTTTTGGCGGCGTGTGTGTTTGTCGTTCTTTTGTTATGTGTGGCCGTTTTGTTGCAGGAGAGGATGTATGGAATAGGGGGAGAATGGGCTGGAATGGAGGAAAGTGGTGGGAAGGTTCCTGGGTTGGGTTTGGGGTGCAGCGGAGCGGATGGTGAGGCTCTGTGGTGGATTGATGGATATTTTGATTGCAGAGTAGGCGAGGGAGAGTGGTCGTTGTACTAGAATCGAAGGAGGGCAATAATGTAGCGCCATGGATACCGAATTGCCGTCTAAATTTGTCCCTAGCGCCCCGTAGTATAGCTGTGGGTGGAGATGAATTCATGTTTGCGCAGAAGAATGCGGCCTCATCCAGAACCATCCAAAAGGCAACCCAGACCGATTCTGCGCAGACGGAAAACGCCACCATCCTCACATCCCAACCTGGAAGGCGAGGCGTCGAGTCGAAGGAACGAGCCGACAAGTCGACAAATCCCAATCCCTGGGCTGGTCAGCCGTCAGCACCAGTTGGCAAACAGCAGCGATCTATCGACCGGGTTCTGGACGAGCTCACATGGCGTGCCCAGCCTGTCAAAGTGGAAACGAGGGCCAGGATGCGACACAGCCACCCCGACGCTGCGTCTGTTATTAAAGTTCGGGGAAAGATCAATCAGATCGTATACGGGCCTCGGTAGTTTATACCAGGCCCAGCGGCCAATCAGTTCTCCCGCCCGATAGGAGGAGATGCCGGAATAAGCAAGAGGACGACCATCGTCGAGGGCTAATCTGATGGCGACGCGATCACTGCAGGCGAACCGATGCAGTAGCACCAAGGGAGTGGCCGATTGATCAGAATCCCTCTTGCGCGCGTCCTCCATCCATGGCGACCTCCGCAATAACCTATTCCAGACCGTCTCGAAGCCGGGGCCTGCAAGGGGGGCCTAGAATCCCACGCTTACCCGGCGCTTGCTAACGGAACGCTGGAGGGGATGGAATGGATCCCTAACACCTCTCAGGAAGGAGGAGGAAGGAGACGGGCCAGTGATGAGCACTCACCGACAATTGGGAGATTGCCGGCTTACGACTGGCGTCTTCGGGCCAGGATGCTAACTACCTACTAGCGATGCTGTGGAGGGAGGGAAGGAGGGTGAGCAGGCTGATCGAATCGATGCCCGCTCTTGGCTTCCCATAAGGCTATCCTGGCCGTGGTGCAATCATAAATTGCGCCCGTAGCAACTCTCGTTGCGATTCGCTTGTCAAATGTCGCGACTGAAATTAATCCCCCTCCATGAGCCGGGCCGAGAGCAGCCGTTCGAGCCAGAGGCGTGCGTGGCCATAGCTTGCGTTGGCCTGGCGCTTCATGGGCCATGCAAATCGGAGATTTTCTGGAGACTGGAGGCCTATCGTCCGATGTGCCGAACGCATGTATGTCTAGCATCGTCAGGGAGCAGCGCCTCGGAGGGAGGAGCTTGGTGGATGCTCTGGTGCAACCTCGCGTAGCCCCGTTTCCCATCATGCTAAACTCGAAAGTGGTTAACTGGCTGTTATCTAGTGGTGACTAGTCGGTCGCTCAGATGGGGTAGATAGCGGAGAAGGCGCGATGGTCCGCCAAAACGCCGGCGCGACACAAGAGAATTGGCAATCGAAGCTCCTGGATGTGAGCACTGGAACTTCTTTCCGACATCCACCCGGTCGGATTAGCGCCCAACCTCTGCTGCGGCTGCTGCGCGTCATTCGTGGCCTCCTCCCAATGATAACGGCGGCGGTGACGGTCCATCATGAGACGCAGAGGATGGCGATTTCCTTGGCTGGAGAGGGGGCTGATGGGCAGCAATGACCGGTGAGTGGGTGAGGGCATTAGTGAGCGAGCTAGTTGAGACGAGCGACAAGAGACTAGACTCTACACAGAGAGAGGGTGTGTGTGAGAGGGTGTGAGAGAGTCAACAATGGGAGAGTCGGCGTCATCGTCATGGTCGTCCCTCGTTGCTTGTGTCGGGGCGACACTACTCCGACTGCGTGAGACAAGTGACAACTGACGACCGACAAGCCGTGCTGGCAGCGACAATCCATCTGCTTCCAGAATGCGGGGTACTGGATGGCCGACTGGCGAAGGCAACCAATTGATCCTGGCATGTGCTGATAACAGCGAGTCAAGGCTGGAGGATCCTATTTCCCTTCTTAACCCCCTCCCTCCCCTCCAAACCATCTGACAGCCGTCGGGTCAAGGATCAGGAAACTCTCGTCTCCTCCGTCCCTAGCGACTTTAGGACAAATTGCGCGACCAGGCCCATCACTAGTGAGACTGTGAACCAAACCAGCCTCAGGAAGGATGAACTAACTGGCCTGTAAGACTCCCTGATTCATTTCGTTTCTTCCTCCCGCTCATTTGGCCTCCCAGCCTATCTCTCTCTCTCTACTAGTCTCTAGTCTCTAGCCTCTAGCCTCTAGCCTCTAGTCTGGCGTGGCCATGCATGAATTCCTAAAGGCCCCCCACCTCCTCGCACTCCCCTCCTCATACAGCTTACGGATCGCAAATCACGAATCACAGCTTGCACATCACAGCCCCTGGTGAAATCAGAAACCGTCTAATTACGGCCGAGCTCGGCTAACCATGTGCCTCTCTCACAGTCCGATTAGGTCCGTCCTGGCTTGCGTTACGTCAATTGCGACCGGGGGGCTCATCGCCCACTCCGTCCAGCAAGTGGAAGAGTAAGACAAACACATGATGCCGCCGGCCTGCGACGGGGACCGCGGCGGATGAACCACCGACCAGGTGCCTGGGACTCTTTCCCCAGTGCTAACGGAGCGCCCGTCTCAGGTTAACGGCCAGCTGTACGCTGGCCGACGTCATCGACCGGACCTGTCCATCGAGCATCGACAGATACCCATGCACGGCCGGTTCGTATGGCACGAATGCTTCCTCCACTCCTTCCATCCCGGATGTTTTTCCCCTCATTTCCCGTTCGTTCGTTAGCTGTCACGCCAGTTGGCCGGGTAGATCCCCAAAAGCGGAGCAGGAGAATGGATGGAAGTCGAATCACAGGTATCGCAATCCTATGCTGGTTGCTTTTCTTTATTGTGTTTCGCCCTGTCTTGCATCGCTCTTCCTACCTGATTTGTCTTTTGCTCCTCATCCTTTCTATCCCAATCTCCGCCGCCAGGGTGCTAGAGTAGTCCATCCCGTCCGCCCTTGACCACATGAAAGTCACGCCATTAGCCCTCTACTTATTGGGCCCTGAGGATCGGCGACATACATCCAGCACGGTGCAAGCACTGGCGTCACTCCTGCATTGCCAGTGATGCGCCCAACTGTCACCGTCGTGCTTTCATTGACGGGATCGGCCAGGAAGGTTCTGGGCGCCGGCCAAACTGGAGAGCTGCCATGTACGGTGGCACCCGACTAGATAGCAGATAGTAGATAACCCTGCTTCCTGTACTCCGTACTCCATATGCCAGAAATATGGGGGCAGCCACTAGCTCCTCATCTCCCAATGGCTCATTTGGGGATACAGTCACTAACCCAGGGCCTCCCTGTCCGTTGCGTGGTGGCGCGTAAGTACCCGGTACATGTCGGGGTCGGTAGATTACCAGGTAATCCGTATCGCTCCCTCTGTCCCCATGATTCTTTTCCACCCCAAGGTCCTCCAAGGCTCCAACGGCATCGTCCTCATCATCTCGCATACAGGACGATCGGATGATAACGGGATCGATTTCCCCCAGGCTCGGCCTGGGCTCACTCCACCAGAACAGGATCGGTTAGGATGGATCCCTGCTGGGGCGGGGGCGGACTGCGACACCCGCGTCCACGTACTCTGCCTGCCCCTGTGTGCTGACGACCAAGTCATTGCTGATGGGTGGCCTCAGGTCCAGATGACTCGCGATCAATATAGTTATCGCCGGCGCGATTGTTAGGACAAGCCCATTGCGCCACTACGGGTGTCAACTGAGACCAAGCAGTGCCGGCCGAGAAAAAGCAATACGAGCCAGACGTGACGGGAAACATTCCTACCAGTCAAATCCGATGCCCTCGCACCCTGGTGGATAGCCAGGTCTTGGTAGTCCATTCCAATTAGAAATGATGGCCTTGGCGTGGCTGTCCACGGCGGCGTCAAGACTTGGAGCTATTGTGCCTGACTCAGGGTGGTTCAATAGCCAAGCGTGGTATAAGCTCCATCGCCATCGGCAATCCCGGTGTTGCAAAGCCCGAGAGCACCAGGGAGTGACGTGACGGAAATTGCAAAGTTGCCTGGCAAAACAAAGCCCACCGAGGCATACGAAACTTTATCGTCTGCAGACGATGATCTATCGAGTTCTTGCGTGCTATACTGCCAGCTGTTAATTGCTATCTTTGTGTACGGAGCCGTTCTTCAAGCGCGATGGATCTCTGGTTCACAGGGTCCAAACCATGAATGGCCAAAGTCTAAGCGCATTGGACCGCATTTACTGATGAAAGCGGGCGGCGATTGTGTTTGTCTAGTGGTTCCATGGGTTCGACCCGCTGCCACTATTGAGATCCACTGTTGCTAGTCGGCTTCGAATTCAAAGCCTCACGGCAGTCCGTGATCCTAGATAACGTAAACGGTAGATCTCGCCATGTGGGCTCCTGACGATATCTAAGAAAGGGATTCCGAATCCGTGAGCATGCGTCGCAAACGACCCCGATAAGGTGGGTGTCAACTGTCAGTCAAGGATTGTCGGTTGACTTGCTGTAAGGACCAAGGCCTGCATCGACGCCATTGCCATAGCTCCAGCCTTCAGGGCGGCCAACTGATCGCCATGAGCTTAATTGGCTCCGAAGCTCATGATTACCATCGTATCATATTAATAATTAGTTGCGGTGGACGGGCGGAAGGAGGGGGAGACGGGATGACGACTGAATCCCGCTGGTCCTGATGGAGCAATAATACTGCGACCCAGATGGCTTCTTGAAGCCGCCACGTGGGGAGAGCAGAGCCCGAAGGCACCAGTATCATTTGGACACCGATAGAGGCTTGATGGACCGGTCCATTTGAGTTTACGTCCGACTGTCATCCAGCAATCGAATCGGTAGAATAGCCGCAGCCCAGAGCCACCCAGAGCCACTCAACATACCGTGGCGTCATGCCCATTGTTTCCCCTAAGGAGATAGCTAGAAATACGTCCAATGACAGCGGAGAGAAGTATCATGGGGACTGCGATAGACCTACTGCCTAGATAGGCAAGGTGAGCGTAGGACGGTAGATGGAAGAAGACCCTGGGAGGAGGAGGAGGAGGAGGAGGAGAAAGAGGAGGGTTGCTCTGGGCCAGTTTCAGCATGATCCGTGCTCGCCCAGAAGGGAAAAGCCCACCCTTCAGGCTGTTGCATCGCGGCTATCCCTTGCTGATAATTTCCGGTGTGTGCTGCCTGGTCGGTCGGCCTGACATTGTTCTTTGTCTCCTTTGGCTTTCACGCCGGTTCCTCGCCGTCTGAGATTCTGTTGCAAAGGGCTGACGCGAAGCTGTCAGGAACTTAAATCCAGCATCCGCTGTCTGGAGAGCCAGGCTCCTGCCCAGTTGGTACTAGGATTGGCGGGAAATACGCAGCTTCTTGGCAGCAAAACAATGTCCATACTACATAGTCATAGTATCGATTTCGTATAGAAGGAAGAGAAAGCAGTAGTAATCATCGGTTAGTCCACCACCGAATACATACCTTCCCCAGGTCGTACAGAGAATCCCGTACGTAGACACACTGCTTGTTGTATTGGCGTGACCCTGCTGTGATCCGCCTCAGCTCTGACTCCTTTGAATGATGCCGTGCCATTGTCTCCAGATGTGGTTGTATTCAAAATGTTATGGCCGACCACCGTCCAGGACCAGGAAACGGCCACCTACTTTTAGCATCGGCATCGGCATCAGTTGCAGTTCCAGTTCCCTCCACATTTCATATATGAGAAGGTACCAGGTACGTACGGGGGCAAGGTACCTGTCGGTAATTTTGACCCGTGAAGGGAGGACCCGTACATACCAGA
This sequence comes from Aspergillus carbonarius ITEM 5010, assembly GCA_001990825.1. Classification (NCBI taxonomy): domain Eukaryota; kingdom Fungi; phylum Ascomycota; class Eurotiomycetes; order Eurotiales; family Aspergillaceae; genus Aspergillus; species Aspergillus carbonarius. The sequence goes on from KV907496.1 coordinate 1,418,324, forward strand.
TACGGGTCAACGATACTAGCGGTCCGGCGAGGTTTGCATCCACGATGCAGGCAACTAGCCCCGGTCCAGACTAGCGGATTTCTTCCAAGGCCAGGCTCTTCGTCGGATTCCGATGATTGGCCGAGCCTATATGCTAGCCTTTGAGCGTTCTAAGGCACAGGCAGACCGGGTGGGGACTGGTGTTCCCCTCTCCCCAAGCCTTTCTTGACCGGAAGACGGTTCAGTAGGAAGGGAAACCTTGGTCTTGGGTAACTTTGTCCGGGGGTTGCTAGTCCCAACTTCTTTTCTCCCCAGGACATCGCATCCATCGACAGCGGGACCCAGATGCCCTGGCCTGTCAGTTTAGGGGGATTCCTAAATTAAGTGCCGCTGCTGCTTGGTGCCCGGATGTACCTAGTACTTGGGTCCTCTCGTTTGATACCGGTTTCTTCCTCCTGACCCTCCCAGGGGAAAAACATGTCACCCATGTAAAATAAAAGAAAAGAAAATAAAATAAAAAAACGGGGGTTTAATTTTCTTCCCCCTCCTCTACGACCTGATCGCAAGGGATTTCTTTCGTTTCTTTTGTCCTCCAGCTGTTATTAATTTAATTTCGGATGGGGATGAATGGCGTCTGCTTGTCCACCGAAGCCTACTAGTATATCCCGATCTTTCCGGGGTAGGGGTATCAACTGTAGTGTACTATCTACTAAGTCAGTACCAGAGAAGTGGCCAAGTGCAAGCTAGCCCCAGGAGGGTTACGGGCAAAGGCGAGCTCCACTGGCTCTTGTCTCTGATCCAATTTATCATTATTACCAGCGACAGTAGTGAGGGAGCTTAGTAGCTCCTAAGTACCTGCTAGGTAGAAAAGGCCCAGCGAGATGCGGTGTTATAAAAAATACACGGCCTGCTCACGAGAGCCGGAGAGGCAAAACGAGGAAAATAATAAAAACGGACGCAGAGCTTCTGCCATCCATACAGCTAGTAGCTCTTTTTCTTTTCTCATCCTCCTCTATTTATTTTTTTTCGCGGCGAGTATTTCTTTTCCTTCCACCCCAGCTCTTTCTTCCTTTCTTCTCTGTGAATTCTTCTCACCCACACCACCCACCCACTTTCCTACCCACTTCCCCCTTGACTGGTTCTGACTGTACCTGGGGGAGAACCGCCTAAGACCCGCAGCCAAAGTGGCTGTATCACAGAGTTGCAACCTCGCCCGGGCCGAGCAGCAGCTTTTGTTGAACTACATCTGAGATAGGATAGTACTCGCATCGTTGTCGCGATCGATTCTTCTTCCTCATTGTCTGCCGCCACTCGCCCTGCTTCGTACGATTATTATTTACGATCCGTGTTATTATTTGGATTATTATTATTACTCTGCATCCTATTATTCCGCAGTGCTTTATTATTATTATTAGGTAGGTACGTCTGGACTATCTCCCTGTCGGCTATTCTGGACTGCTTCCCCCAGGCCAGCCTCACCCCGTTTTCCATTTGATTTGATCCATCATTTGGCCTGCGACTTGGCTGCCAATCGACCTGCCTGTCCAGACCTTCCAATGATTACTGTCGAGGCTGCATGCCGTCGGACTTAATTTGCAGTGACATTCCTGTTCCCTCCGCTTGTTCAGACCTCCTTCCCTCGTCTTTCTTTTCCCCTCCCTCCCTCTCCCCTATTTTCACTCCGCAATCACAGCTGCTGGCCATACTCCGAGCCGTTGTCCCCCATCGCCGTTGCCAGTACCCTCCCTCATATTGTTGTCTCATTCCCTTTACTTCTGTCTGCTACCACTCCTACTCCTGCTCCTCCTGCGCTTCGCTCGGGATTT